>CAMOHE010046585.1:0-20291 GCA_946598075.1 Artocarpus hirsutus | reverse complement strand
GCTAAAATTTGTTTACTAAAATTTAAATTTTAACTTTGTAACGTGACACACACGAAGGGCACGTGATTATGTCCTTCAATCTTTTTGATATAGGTTTGTTTTGGAATTTTTGTGCAACAAATTTGATATTAAAAATTTTTAGTAAAAAGACTAAAAGTAAATTGCTCTTGAGGTCTTTAATTTTTTTAAAAAAGATGCAATTTGATCTTTAATTTTTTTATTCAATTGGACCTAACCATTAAAAAAATGTATAATTTAATCTTCAATTATTTAATTTTGAATAGAAAAATCATTTTTAATCAAAATTACTAAATTATCTTTTAAAGTAATTTAAAAAACTTATGGAACCTACAACAGCTAATTAGAAGGGGTTTTTTGAAAATAACTTTTTCAAAAAATTTTATTTGGTCAATAACTTTTTTTTTTGGCATTAAAAAACTAGCTTTTTGGGCATCAAAATGGTTCCAGTTTTTTTCGTTTCCATCCTAGTTAAGTTCCTCTCTTCAATACAGTCTTTTTTCTCTTTTCTCTGAAAAAACTGAAGCAACTTCGGTGCTAAAAAAAACCATTTTTTAGTAAAAAAAAAAAAAAAAAGAAGATCATTTATTTAATTTCAAATTTTCTTTAACTTTTTTTCAAATTTTCCCTAATTAGAAACTACCAGATGGCTCATAGGCCCTCCAAAAAAAGGCAGTCTTATATAACCGATCCGACAACTGCCCGACCCCTCATAGGATGGGCCCACCATGTGAGACCCACCGATCGAGGATTTAGATAAATGACCTTACGAAAATTTTTTTTTTAATAAGTGACCTCTTTTTTTGACACCAAAAATCAAGCCTTTTGTACAAAAAAAAATTGTTTCAGTTTTTTTTTATCATACCTTTAGGTTTTTTTTTTTTTTTATCTTGCTTAGGTTTTTTTAAAAAAAATTAAAGTAATTTTTTTACCCAAAAAACTTAATTTTTGTTTAAAAAAGAGAATTTTTTCAATTAAATTTTTTAGGCTGCCCTTTCATCAAACTCCCGCACCGATCGGGCTCAAAAAAGTTTTTCTCCGAAAAAGAAGGAAAATCACTTCCACGTCATCTTCTTCTCCTCCGATGATCCGTATCCGCCAAAAACTTCTCAAGAAAACCAGAGCACCAGTTATGAACCATAATTTCATTAAGATCTATACAAAATCACGTCATGATCTTCCACATAATCATCAGAAATCCTCAAATCCAATTAAACTTAGAAACTAATTCAATTCAATTCAAGTTAGCAATTAACAAACAGATGTAAGGAATTCTAAACACTTTTTGCGAATTTCACACCTCAACAACGAGATACTCGAGCTTGGGCGACCAAGTAAATTGGGGCACTAGTCTTGACATGCAACAAATATCTTCCCTTTGCGAGAGCCAAAATCGCAACGTCGTCATGCACCTCCTCCATGAGAAACATCGAGACTCCGCGAGACCCACCGACGCCTTCATCCACCTCCTCCGCGAGACCCAAAGCCGCGACGCACCTCCACCGCGAGATCCAAATGTCGCCACGTTCCTACGCGAGAACTCAGCGACTTTATTCCTTCTCCAGACCTGCGTGAAGAGGGAGAGAGAGATTTGGGGGCAGGGGATGAGGATTAGACACAGAGAGAGATTGGGGATGGGGTAAAGGGCAGGCGGTGGTGATGGAAGATTTTATTTTGTTTTGTTTTGTTTTTTTTTTTTGTTTTTTTTTTGTTTTTTGTTTTTTGTTTTTTTTTTTTAGGAGAGGTGGCGGTAGAATTGAGAATAACTTTTAAAGGGTAATTCAATAATTTTGATAAAAAGAGTTTAAATATTTTTTTCATATAAAATTAACCAGTTGAGATTAAATCACGCTTTTTTAACGGTTGGCTCTAATTAAATAAAAAATCATTAGAGGCTAAATTATATCTTTTAAAAAAGTTAACAGAGTAATTTACTTAAAAATTAACCCCTATTTAATTAAAAATAATTTTTACAACAAATATAATTATAAACAATATAAAAATTTTATACATTAAAAAATTTATTATAATATTAAACTTTTATATATTATAATAAAAATAATTTTTACCAATAATTTTTACCACTAACCAAACACCTCTTAATTTGTCAGGGTAAAAGTTCAGGTGAATTTTATGGAAAAAAAAAAAGCCAATCGACAAACAAAACAATAAGGAAAGCCAAAACCAATATATGTTTCGTGATGTGGCAGGCCCACAGTCAGAGGGAGACGTAAAGGATAAGGACAATGTGACATGCCTCAGATGAGACGAATTAAAATAGTAAAGAAAAAAAAGAAGAATTATTACTTAAAACCAAAAAAAAAAAAAAAAGAAACAGAGGGAGATCAGACTGCTCCTAAAAAAAAGACTGAAAACAGAGAAGAAGAAGAAAGTTGAAAAAAGAAGAGTCGGACAGTGTCGTGGCACGTCTCCAGCTCGTGGGTTGTCCCTTAAACAAAAACGGTTTTTATTTAAAGCCCAAAAATAAAAAGAAAAAGAAAAAACGAGAGCACGAGCGAATCCTCTCATATATTCTTCCCTTCCCGTCCTCTTTTTCGTTTTACTTATATATAACACTCATATATATACATATAGTTATATATATGCGTCGTGTGGGATTTCCAGAGCACAAGAAGGCCTTTGGTTTTTAGGGTTTTTGGATTTGCAGTTTCTCTTCCTTTATGTTTTCCCTTTTGTTTATTTTGTTTTCATGGTCAGCTTTGTTTTGACAACATGAGAAAGAAGCTTGATACCCGCTTTCCAGCCGTAAGTTATTCTTTTCTTTCTTTCAGTTTCAAGTTTCTGTCTTTTTTCTTCTTTTTTTTTCGGTGTATTGTGAATGAGTGAGAGGAATACCAAGGCATGTGATATGGGTGTATAAATGTTGATGACAAGAATAACCTTTTGGGGTTTGTTTGAGGCTTAAGGTTTTCAGGGGTCTAAGGGATTATTATTTAACACTCAACTATCTTGTTTATGCATGGTTGGTTAAGGGAAAGAGCTTTTCTTGATTTGATAGTTCATTGTTGTCAAACTCTGTACTTTTGCCCATAGTTGTCAACTTCTATAGCTGTAGCTCTGCTGCTTTTGTCTGATAGTCTTTTATCTGCAATTACGAGGTAAGACCTTCCCAAAAAAAATTACGAGGTAAGATAGTGCAACCTTGTACTTTGTGATTAAAATCCAAAAAGAAAAAAGAAAAACATTTTTGGCAACGAAAACAGAGCGACATGTTTGGCTGCAACCCCGCTTCCCACTTTTGATTTTTGATTTTTTATGTTTTGGATCAACCAGAAATGCCTAGCCCACTCGGCCTGGAAGCACGTCGAACTTACAAATACAATCATTGGAAGTCATGAATCTTGTGGTTATGTATTAAGTAGGCAACTTGAGAATTGAACCCGAGCCCCTAAAAATAAATGAGGGTGGCAACCATATAATTTTAGATTTTATGAGGGGGCAAACTACAAATTTCGACAACGTATACGTACAAATTAAAAGGAAAAAAATTCAGTTGAGGTGGTCACCTATGCTCTGTTACGTGTGACTTTACCTTTGTAATGAATACGGACCATATCGGGGAAAAGTATAATGGCTGCTTGACTTCCCTATAACACGAGTAAATAGCGGCCATGCTAGATTGTGCCTAATTAAACGGGCTGCATTGCGGACTAATTTGACAGCTCTAGGTTAGGGTTTTGCCCCCTTTAAGTTGCTTTTCTAATGGAGAAGGATTGAAATCTAGAAGGTTGCCATATTTGTGACAATTTGATGGTAGTGTGTACTAGTTTATAGTTCAAGATTTGTATTAAATGCTGTAAAAGAGCACGTATGCACTTGTAACCGTTAGATAATTAATTTGTAGCTAAGACTGCCAGCGCACAAGACACTAGTTTATTGTGCAGAATTGCTTTTCTCTTTGGAGGATTTAGTTACCTGCCCTGTTCAAGAACGAGAACGCGTCTCTCTGTTCTTGTTTTTTTTCCCTTTTTTTACTTTGGTTTTCTTTTGTTAAGGAAGTATGTTTGTTATACGCGAATCTAGAGAGAGTAGATTCCTATGAAAGTTCTAATTATTTTATATTATCCTCCTTGATTTTACAATGAGCATGTATTATCCTTCGCTTTGTTCTGTCCTTTTCAGTTCTGCACACGGAAATATCCTGAATTCCCCATATAAGCTTGTTCAATTTGATTTTTGGCACTTTTTGGAACCTTTTTTGATAGGTTGGATCAAACAAGCGTTCTCATAATTGTTGTCAATGGAACTGTAACTTCAAACGTTTGACTAAACTTTAAACAGCTTATTGCATATAATCTTTTTCTCTGGATTACTGTGTATATTATGAGGAAACACCTGTCGGGTGCAGACCGTATATCAAATCATAGATCTTGCTTAAGCTTTTCATCAATGAGTGATAATTCTCATCAAATTGTTCACTCATGGTTGTCTATATTTCCCAGTTGTTTACGTGGCATATTGCAATAAAAGCAAGCCTATTGCGTGAAGTTTGATTTACCTTTCATTATCTTCACTCAAGTTGAATGACTTGACCATGAAAAATACTGGGTGTTGATAAAAATGCTTTGGGAGAGAGATAAAGATGCAAGGTTGTTTGTCATTTTGGTTAATTAAACATAGGCTAGACTCTTTATTCTGGTTATTTAGCACAACAACTATATGAAATTGAATCTTCTATTTTACTTGCACTAGCCATCTGTCCATATGCATGCTTGTTTGCATCTTTCTGTTAATCTTTGTCTCTTTGTTTGAATATCCAAGAAGATTTTTACCTTCCTTTCTTTAGCATCTCCAAAGTTTGTCTCTAGTTTGTCTGTGTAAAAATTCTTTCTGAGAATATCTTAGCAATAATATTAGAGCCCTGTTATCGTACTTTTAAGTATAGTATTGGGAGTTGTATCTTTGTCTCTATCTACTTGAGATCAATTGTCTTTCTACTGACAAAAATATATTTCCATACAGTCCAACTTGGGGCATCATAGGACCCTACTGCCATATGGGAGTTTCTGTCTTGTGGCAGCATGTTTTGTTAATTTTCACATTATATGTTTTATAAAATATAAAACTTTCTTTGATTCTTTCTTTTTTCCTGAAACCCTTCTTGTTTTTTCATTTTTATTTGTTTTAATTGGTGCGGTCGGGCTTGGAATGGATTTTGCTTGCATCAAATGTTAACATCTGGCTCTGGTATTCCTTTCCTTGTTTAATTAGTATCTTTTCTTCTTTTCTTCTTTTTTTATTCAAGAATAAGCTGTTATGCTAGTTTTTCAGGATCGTTTTGACAGGTGAATCATTAACTTTCTATGATTTCAGTTACTTGTGTATTTGACTCCACTGCATTACAATCATTTTTACAGGCTCGGATCAAGAAGATTATGCAAGCAGATGAGGACGTTGGGAAGATTGCTATGGCTGTGCCTCTTCTAGTTTGTAAGTTATGCTTAAATATCTTGAATAGGGATCTTATATCAACGGTTTCTTGGGTTGCATTGACTTTTTTTTTTTAAAAGCACGAAACTGGATATATTATTAAATAAAATTTGTGATTACAAAGAAAGATGAAGAGGTTTCCTCAAAAAGGGTCAAAACCAGATAAGAGTTACAGAAAGGATACCCAACTCTTAGCTAACAAAACAATTAGAGGAGACCAAAAGTTACAATGAATACTGCCACCCTCTCATAAGATCAGAGAACAAAAGATTCCTAAACTTTTTGTCCTCATGAACCCAAATGGCTACCCAAAAGTGAATTTTATCCCATATGGCTACAGGTTCTTCCTCATACTCTTCAAATATACGATTATTTCTCTCCAGCCACACCCCCCAAGGAATGGCTAAGACAGCAACCTTTCCTAGATGTTGAGATTTTTGCAACTCTTCAGAATCACCCATTCTATCTCTAACTCCTTCAAGCAGAAGCACCACACTTTATATGCAAATGGGCAGTGTAAAAATAAATGGTCGACAGATTCTTCACTATTTTTGCATAAAACATACCATTCTGGAGAAATTGAGAGGAATGGATTCCTACGCTGTATTAAATCATTAGTATTCATTTTATCAAGGAGTAGGTAAGAGAAAAAAGATTTTACGGTAAAAAATAGGGGAACTATCTAGGTCCCACACCCTCCTGTCCTGAACCCCACCATAACAACTGAAACCCACCAGTAAAGTAACTAATTCTGAAGCTTCCCAAGACTCCCTTCCAGTTGGAATTCTAGGGAACTTAAAATCCCATAGATTTTCTCGAGACAACACCTGAATAGGGCTTGACCGAAAATGTTTGTTTCGTTTATTGTGACTAGATAACCTCTATAGAGCTGGAACTTTATGTGAGAAGGAAACTCACCACACCAAACATCTTCCCAAAACCTGACCACATCCCCACCTTGGGTTGCATTGACTGATTCCATTTATTCTTTCAGAAGCGTCATTTTTTGTAATTGTTCTTGTTGTGTCATTGCTATTTTCACCACTTCTTATTTTTTACGCTTTATCTTATAATTACAGCTTTTTGTATTCACCATGCAGCTAAAGCTTTGGAACTATTTCTTCAAGATCTTTGCGATCGGACTTATGATATAACACTAAAGAGAGGAGCAAAGACGATGAATTCTTTGCATTTGTGAGTCAAATTCTAATCAACTGTTTCTTAGTCTAAGTATCCGTCTTTCCATTTGAATTAAATTATTTTCTTTTAGTGTTTGGTGAGGATTTCACGTCTTTTTTCCATAAACCTGACCTGATGATGTGAGGTCACTTGAATAGTGGTGATTCTTCAAAGAAAGATTTTATCGTGATTTTGTCCAACCATTTGTTTTAGACTCTGCTTAAAGATAATATTTGTCACACGATCTTTAAATTGGTTGAATGTGCAGAAAACAGTGCGTGCATACATTCAATGTTTTTGATTTTCTGAAGGACACTGTCAGTAAGGTTCCCGACTTAGGTGGGTCTGATGCTGCTGGTGAGGATCGCTCTGTTGCCAAAAGGAGGTTTGTGAAATGCAAACTTTTATCTTCTTATTAGTAGCCAAGAAATCTGACCTTTGTCACAACTTGTGACGCGTTAAAACTTTATATCTTTCAGGAAAGTTGTTGATGGTGAGGACAATGACAGCGATGAGGAGTCCAAGAGGAATAAAATGGTAATGTTTTGAACTGTGACTATAATACTCTAGTTTGCGTAGTCCATCTTGCAGTGGTGACAATTAGTCACATGTTATTTGAATGGAAATAAAAATATTTCATGGTAGGCTGGTCTTTCTGCTGTGTTGCCGTGTACAAAATTACAGTGGTTCCCTTCCTATAACTTTTCCTTGCACTGTTTGAATTCCAAACAACCCGTGAACTTTAGTTATTTCAATTTTGCGTCAATAAGCAAACATTTACTAACTTAATTTTTAAGTTTCTAGATCAAATGATGGAAGATAATAACACTCGGACCAATGGATTAGGAAGTGTGTGTGCATAGAATATATCAGTTGTTAATTTCTAGCATTTTGGGTCCTCCCAGAACCACAATGCATGTTTCCAAACTCATCTAAGTTCCAAGTTTCATTTCATCTATTTTGTAGTCAGCCCGATCTGCCATCATTTTTATTTCTTGGTCCTTGTACCTTTGCATGCAGAACTTGTGCCTAAATTGTTATATGCTGAGTGCTGACTTTCTTTCAAGAAAAATATATGCAGCATGAGGCTGGTCATGGTGGTGGCAGCGGCAGTGGCAGAGGACGGGGTAGGGGCAGAGGTCGAGGTCGCGGACGAGGTAGTCGAATGGTAGATAGGGAGACAGCTGCACATCATCATAAGTTTGAAGATGATCCAAACATTTCCAAGCACGAGATCAATCAAAACCCTGAAGCTCTGGATGGTAGGCCAGAGCCTGAAGGACCAAAGGAGAATATTGCAGGTCAGAGAAATGCCGAAACTCCAGTCCGAAACTTTGACTTGAATGTGGGCATGGATGAGAACGGGGACTCAACATCCCTATCATCCGCTGCTCCTGCTAGTTTTTCCGCACAGATAGCCCCCAAAATGAAGCATGAGGAATACCTTGGTTGGTCCTTGGCCGATGTGGAAAAGATGGCCATTGATCCCTTACAACTTGCCAACTTAAATAGGAGGATAGATGAAGAAGATGAAGATTATGATGAAGAAGGCTAATTATTTGACCAAAGAATGGCAAAGGTGATCATGGTAGTTGTGGCTGACCTCTTGTAGGTGATAGTTCTTTTGTTGACGATATAGTTGAGTAAAGAAGTAGGGTCGACATTGTTATGACAGTTGGTTAGACAGAGTAGGACAAGAGTAGATGAAGAATCACCTGTTTCAGTTAGGCAATGTTATAGACTGGAATCTTTTTGTTTTGGATTGTTCTATAAGTATGTATTATGTGCCATGTAACACAGGGAAAGAATAGAAAAAAAAGACATTTTTTTCTTGGGCATTATGGACGTCCTGGAATTTGTGCAACTGTTTACAGGTTTAGCAACAAAGTTCAAACTTTTTGGTGCTCAATGTTCTCTTCGGTGCTAAATTTCCAGTTTTAGCTATTGATAGTTTCCCTTATTGCATAGCATGTGTAGCTATTGCAAATTGTTCTAGAGATTTTCGGTCGGTTAAATGGATAGTGGCCTGAATCAAGTATGGTGAAACTTAGAAAAGAAAATTACACCTTTCAAGGGGAAAAAAAAAAAAAAAAAGACATCTGTGGCCAAATGGGACGCTCATTAGTAGTTCAGTTTTGGACGTTAATTTTCCTTTTATTCTTGGTTTTATTGTATGCAAATCCTGTTGAGAACGTGGGATGTTGCTTTAAAAGGTCATCTGATATGATGATCGATGCCAGGAAGGCAACATGTGTTCGTTTTTCCATTCCTTTCCCTAAAGTAAATCTTTTTTTTTTCTTTCCATTTCCTTCAAATTTTTCTTATTGGTTGAGACTAAGTTTAAATGTTAAATAATAACTAAACAACACAAATTTTTAAATAAAAAAACAACAACAATAAGTTACCTTAGCATGTAAGTCTTAATTATTTATAATATTAGTAAATGTTCAACAGCAACGTAGACGAAAGGAACTTATCAAACACGTTTTACACAACACAAGGATAGCATAAGCTTGGAGAGGGATTTGGCTGCATTCATCTTGCATGGAACATACTCCTATGTCGAGATTTCAACGAAACTTAGGGGATTTATAATTTATTTGTAGTCACCTGAAATTCATAAGGAAAACACCATTAGCATCATATACCATGGAGAAATAAATTTACAAAAATGATACGCAGAAACAAGCATAAATGAACCCATGAGTTTCAAATCAAAAAGCCGCCCTTGATAATTTACCTCTAGGAGAAATAAATTTACCCAAGTCAAAACTCGCGAAGCCTTCTATTGAAGTATAACAATATAAGCCCCAGGCCCTCAGCATTGCAGTGAAACCACAATCTTTCTAAACTAAACTTACAATTTGGCACAAGGTATTCACATCGGTGTCAAACCGCATTATTTCTAACCCCATCTTAATCCATTTTTTGTGGTAAAACGCTCTGTTATTAGTAATTTTCTATCATAGGACCGTTTATTCTCCTATTGAAAACTTTCATACCATTTTGACCATGTCCATAGGCTAAAATACATCTTCGTTCTTGGACCAAATTTCCAAAACAACCATGTTGATTACTAGATAAAATGTAATAAAAAACAAAATCCAAGTCAAATGATTAATTTTGCGTGAAGATTTAGAAGAACCTATTCACAGATGGAAAATTGACTATATAAACGTACTAGCTCGTTCCCTTTTGTTCCCAATACAATTATAAAAGTCAAAACTATAAATTATGACACTGGTAATATAAAAATTTTCCTTCGATTTTATCCAAATTTCGTGTTTCACTTTCGGAATGCTCCACATATCCTCTATTGTGTACAAATCATGTTAATATTTACATTTTGCAAATCATATTAAAATCTTCCCAGAATTGCATCGGGAACCTCTTCTCTAAAAGCGAAATGCAGAATTTCTATAAAGCACTTATGATGTATCAACATCCACAAGCAAATAAAAGGAAATAAATCTTTTTTCTTAATCCCAAAAGCAAATAAACAGAGTACAACCAACCAAATAAACAAAGAAAACGACATATATATTAGCATAAATTCCACGTAAAAAAAAGTATTATCTCAATTAATACCTCGATCGAATTCTTCGAGATAAGCTTTAATTAGTAGCTGTAGACTGAGAAGAGTCGTCGACAACGGGCTCAAATTCCTGAACCTCCTTGAAATTCAACCATGGCTTCTCCCAAACCTTGGCCTTGTAAAGCTTCTTCTCGTCGCCATCCACAACCTCCAATGTTATGTAGTAGACCGTACCGGCGACCACTTGTTCTTTCGCATTCACCACCTTCACGAATTGCAGAAGCGTGTTCTTCACAAACACACACACAAAACAACCCCCAATCAATCGATCCAACTCAAAAATCTCAAAATCCACCATTTTAATTCCGAAAAAAAAGTTACCTCTTTCTTGTTGTGTTCGTCGACGGCGAAACGAGCTAGGGATTCGATGTGGATTTCGTTCTCGTTTCCCTTGTCTTGGATTCCACCGAGTGTCGCCATTGTTGCTTCTCTCTTTTTCTTCTCTTCTAAGATTAAGATTTTTCTTATTATAATAACTATTTTTTTCCTGCTTTTACATTTCCAAGTCCGTGTTGAGATAGAGGCATATATAGAGGGAGGGAGCGGATCAGATATCACCTAAGAAATCTGCGTGCGGAATGGGTGATTATAATCTACGACACCGTCTACATTGCAGTTCGTGCACTGCCATTTTTTTATTCTCTCTCTTTTTATTCTCCCCAAAAATTTCTCTCTCTCTCTCTCTCTCTCTTTTTTTTGGGAGGTAACTATTCTCTTTTTTATGTTGGTTGCACTTCGCCCTTCCAAAAAAAAAAAAAAAAGAAAAGAAAACTATTTGTCTTTTCAAAATTATAAGACTCGCCATAAATGCATGCTTGTTTCTACAAAAAAAAAAAAAAAAAAAAGAAGTTTAAGGTCTGGTTTAGTATTATTTTGAGAGTTTTTGAAAATATTTTTACATGTTTTTGAGACAAAATTTTAAAAACATTCTCAGCATAATTCTTCAAAAATTTTGATTTCTTAAAACAAAACTATTTTCATCTATTTTGAAAACACTACCAAACGAGTCCTAAATGTCTCCACCTTCAATCTTTTTTTCGCAATACATGTTATTGTTTGCTTCATTTTTCAATTATAGGAGTTGGGTAACCCACTTACTTGCTAGTCTAACTTTTAATTCCCTTGTCATTTTCTTTGTTTAGATGTCCTAACTATTATTTTGGGATCTTTTGTAACTTTTAATATTTCAAGTTTGAAATGAAGCCCTACTCCCCTCTATAAAAAAAAAAATAATAATGTCATCATGTCCTAGCCTTCTTCATTTATACCAAAATCTAAGGTCTACTAATAAAACAGAAAGGACACAACTTATTCTACTCAAAGAATAGACTCAATTCAACTCAAGTCATCACAAACCCAAGGCTATACAGTTCATTAACCGAATGGGACTTCACAGTGGGGTTTTAGAGTATCAAACTTTGAAGTTGAATTCATCATTAGAAGAGAATAAGAAAAGACATACAAACTACTGCACTAATTCATTGAGCATGTAGGGAATTTTAATCGTTATTTCCTAACATCAATTAAGCTGGGTTTTTTATATCGTATTATTGTAGACATATACTGAACCTAAATTCGCAAACCAAATACAACACAGATGTTAAGTTGAGATGTTAAGTTATGGAGCCTAGTTATTGTGTTAACGATTATTGCTTTGTATAGAGACTATACACGGATCGATTGTACTAATTTTTTTTATATATAGAGGTGGCGTTGATCTAAGATTATAAAAGAGGTTAAAGAAAACTAAGATATACATTTTCTTTTGTAAACTTCATTATGGTGATTTTTCTACATTGATTAAAAGTAGAATAAATCTTCTGTTAAAGGTAAACTACTATTAATTTTGTATTTTTTTTTTTTTACATGCGTCTAATTCTTAACATCGATATCGACAGTTGAGAGAATTGAAGCGTGGAAGTTTGCCATTCACCTATCAAAGGACCTAGGAGATTTGGGTATTGGATTCTAATGATCTAATAATGATTTATATGTTTTTTATTGATGTTAAAACACGCTTCCTTGTTAAGCTTTCGTTGGCAGAGATAATTAACAATTCTTTTTTGAAATTATGGTTTTGTTGGCTAGATAAAGTTTCTTTGTGAATGTTATGAAGCGTTATTGGCAAATTTCAGTCGAAAATGAAGGTTAAAACGTTATGGAGGAATAAGATGTTTGGTTCACTTTGCAAGTAGTTCCTCGACGGAACTGGACCTTAATTGTAGCAAATCCATTTTGCTAATATAAGGGGGCAAAATAGTCCTTTTAATAAATTGAATTTATCCCCTACCCATTAAAAGTTTCAGAGCAGTGCAGCGATACTATCTTTCTCGCTCCTTTTTACATTCTCTCGCTTAAATAGTCTTTATTATCTATCACATAAAGTCCATTAATATTATAAATTCTTACTTAAACAAAAAAGAAGATAGAAGAGTCCATATATCAGTGAATAGAGAGATTCTAAAAGAGAGTGCAACCAGCATTTCGCAAAGTTATAGTAAACAACAAAAGTCAAAATTTGAAAGGTTTGATAGTTTCTAATGGACTCAAATTGTCTATCCAATTTTTAATTTCATATATGATATCCAACCAATATATTATGACACGTCATTTAATGAAAAAAATATATAAAAGTCAATTAAACACTATTTTAAACTTTTCAAATGACGTGTTATAATATGATTGGTTGGATATTATTTAGGACACCAAAATTAGATAGAAGATTTGAACTGTTTCTAACAATGTGGTTGCAATATAATCTCACCCGACTTCATTGCAAAATATATAGAATTCAAAACCTCTGCCTCCAAATTCAAAAAAAAAAAGTTTTTAATTATAGAGGACAAATTTTATTAAAACACGAAACTTTTAAGTGCATTACGTAATTTTTTTTTTCTTTTTTCCTCCTTTAAAATAGTATGGTCATATTCCAATTTGTGAATGCAATATCGTGAGTTAGTATAACACCCCGAAATTAATTAAATATTATTTATATGTAGAATGATGAATTAGTGTACCATAATGAATATTTTAAGCTTAATTTGATCATTATGTGAAATTTCTAAATTTATGATATTTTTGATTATTTCAGTGATTTTTAATTACTCTTAATTATTTTTAATTGTTATTTTAAATTTTGAAACAAAACAATTTGTCAAATGACCGACACGTCCTATTTTGGAAAACTACGTGCGGGACGCGGTATTGAAAACTGCTTCCCTTCTCTTTATAAATCTCACTCTCTCTCTCACTCTTCCTCACTCTCTCACTCGCTCATCTCTCTCCTCTCTCTCTTGGTTTTCTCTCTCTCCCTCCCATTCTCTCTCAAAATTTTGAAAGAAAATCAGATTTCAAGCTTCGGGATTGTGGATTGAAGGCTCAGGAACGCGATTAAGCAACCACAAACTCGAATCAAAGCTTCGATTCAAGGTTAGTTTTAAATTTTCTAAACTTTTTTAATTTTTCAAATTTTCTTTCATTTTGAAATCTAAGCATTTCTAAGGTTAGAGAACTTTCAATCTAGGTTAGATGAACTTAGATTAGCTAGAATGTAAACTTGGTTTCATCAAAAACGGTTTTAAATCAAGATTTTTCATTTTTCTCTATTTTTCTCTATTTTTGGATTTTTTCAAAAATTTTGTTTAAAACTTGTTTTAATGCATTGAAAAGTGTTCTATTATATTTTTCTATTGCTCATGATCATTATCCATGCCTGAGAATTCACAAAACAAGTTAGATTTGAAGATTTGGGCTCGGGGAGGCCGAGACCCATGCGTGAAAATTTCTAAAATTTCCCAAATTGGTAGGCCAAACTTGATCTTCGGCAGGTCGGATTCAAGCGTTTGGCAGGCCGAATTCATCCGACCGGCAGGCCAAACTTGAAAATATTTGGTGGACCGGACTTGGATTTTCGGCAAGCCGAACTGTGTAGTTCGGTCGGCCGAACCAGGAAAACCGATAGGCCGACCGGGCATGGTGTAATTTTGTGATTTTTCACCCGTTTTTACTATTTTGAACCCCGATTTAAATTCCAACTTTGTAAAATGATTTTATAAACTTAGATATCACACTAGGACACCATGAGATGATTTAACAACCTAGGATATCTCGGGTTAGAAACTAATAGATCTAGTTTTCATTTGAGGTTGTGCGTGGATCTGCGGAGCTAACGTATAGCGGACCGAGATTACGGTGTAGGATACCGGCACGAATATCGAGGTAGGACTTCTACCCCTTCTTTGGTAGCCAATTTTAAATGTTTTGGCCTCAAAAGTGATTTTTAATAAAATATTTTTCAATGATTGATTGAAAAAAGATTTCTTGTTAACTATTTTCTCAAACAGTAGATTGAGATGTTTCATAATAAACCTCATAATAAATGTTAATGATTATATTTGGTAAATAGAGATTTTAATTATAAAATGATATACAGGCATGATGCCATATCAGAGATCCGGTCGTGTAGTGAACGACCTTGGGGGCAGGTCCCGAAACCCAGCTGGGCCACTTCGGTGGTGAATATCATGGTTTGCCTGAAATAATAAAAAAGGTACACTTGATGAACTGTTTCGAACATACTTTGCTAAACGAAGTACTTATTTAATTTATTTTTATTTATTAAGAAATGTTTTATGAAACTATTTATCTGTTTATTTTAAAAATATAGTCCTACTGAGCCTTTCGCTCACATTTTACTTGTTTTAAAATCTTACCCCATAGGTTGACATCAGCTTAGGATCGGAGAAGAGTCCGCTGACCGAACCTACGACCAATAGAGGATTTTAGTAGGTTGTATTACAAAAATTCAAGGCATGTAAGAACCTAACTTTTCTTTTACCTTGGACTGTGGTTGTATTGTAGTATTGTCAGTACTATGTATGTGCACAATATGCGGGCAAGTGGGACCCATATTCACTTCACCCCATATTAAATTGATTTATTTGTTCTCGTTATTTGTTTAAATATTATGATTGCTCATCATAAAAGATTTTAAATTTTCATATTTTATTTATAAATTTAATTCTAAAACCCAACTTTTAACTAAATCTCTATTTAATTAATCCACCACGTCACCTCTCGTACCCCGGGGCGTGACAGAATGGTATCAGAGCTTAAGGTTATGAACCTTGGGAATTGTGCACACATAGGTACGACAATGAAATACCACAGTCTAAATTTTGTTTTCAGAAGTGAGAGAATGGCACCTAAACATCGCTCGACAGCTGATGCCGAGTTCAGAAATGACGAGGGCATGATGAGGGCTATGTTTGCTGCATTTCGGCAGATGGCAGCTAGGGCAAGGCCGAATGATTCTGAGGCTAGTCGCCGGCATTTGTACTTTAAGGAATTTCGACGTGCATATGTACCAACTTTTGACGGAACTGGGGACCCACAGATAGCAGAATATTGGTTAGATTCGATCGTGAAGCATCTGGATACCCTTGGCGTGCTAGTGGAGTATCGTGTGGAATTTGCAGCATATAAATTTGAAGGTGGTGCTAATACTTGATGGAAACAAGCGAAACGCCTGGAGAACAATGGTAATATCAGTTGGGATAGGTTTGAGAAACTGTTCTACGATCGATATTTTCTGCAAGGATACAGGGACCAAAAAGCGACAAAATTTCATAGGTTGCAACAGGGTGATATGTCAGTACGGGAATATGAAGCAAAGTTCAATGAATTGGCTAGGTTTGCTCCATCTGCAGTGGCATCAGAGCGTGAGAAGTGTATCAAATTTCAGAAAGGACTTAAGGCTCCTATTCGGCGGCAGGTGGTTGCCCTGCGACTCAGGAACTTCGGTGAGCTTGTGTCATCAGCAATATCAGTGGAGAATGATTATGCGCAGTACTGTGAGAATAGAGCCAAAACATCATGAGGACCATAGAGGAGCGGCAGGAGGAGCGTTAGCAGTCGACCAACTCTGGGAAAGGACAAGAAGGGTGGCGTGAACAGCAGCAGCAGTAGTTCATCCAGTAGCGGGCGCAGCAACCCCTACAGCTTCCATTGTCACTATTGCCAACAGCCGGGACACATGAAGAGGAATTGCCCAATCAGGAGTGCTTGCCTAGGACTTCAGATCGAAGAAGGAGTTAGTCGTCAGCCCCAGCTTCAGACTTTACCTCAGCTGCAGCAGTATCCTCAGCTTCTATTCCATCAGTTCTCTCCTCAGCAACTGTCATATTCAACACAAGGACATAAACAGTAGAATTTTTAGCGTAACGTCCCTCAGTGCCGAGCGCCGAGTACAGCTAGCGTGCAGTCGCCATCATCACAGCAGTATCGACCAGTTAACCCAAGATCCAGCAATGTTAGTAGAGGAAAAAAAAAAGCTCTAGTACAGGTTCACATGATGACATCAGGGAGTTTGGATGTCCAGACTAATAATGTGGTTGTCGATGGTACAATCATGGTTTCTCAGTCTATAGCACACGTGTTATTAGATACTGGTGCCATTTATTCTCTCATTTCGAGCTCTTTTGTACATGCCTTGGGATTAGAAATAGAAGAATTTGATGAACCCTTAGTTATAGCTTCACCCTTGGGGCGGGTGTGTGTGAATAATGTCTGTAAAGCTTGTAAAATAAAGATCGAGGATGAGATTTTAAAAAGTGATTTGATTGTAATCCCCATGAGATCCTATGATGTAATCCTAGGGATGGATTGGTTATCTAGATACAATGCAATAGTGGACTGTCAACTTAGGAAAGTAACCCTAGTGTCTGACAAGGGGATGGTGATCACTTACCAGGGTGGTGGTGATCGACTGATGAGTGAGTGTCATGTTATGGCATGTCTCGGAGGGCAGAAGAACGCAGTTTGTTATGCTATCTCCATGGACTTGGAAGGAGAGCCCAGTGTTTCGAGAAGACGTGCAGTGATTCCAATGGTAGATGAATTTGAGGATGTCTTTCCCGACTATCTACTAGGATTACCATCTCATCAGAAAATCAAATTTTGCATTGAATTATTTTCAAGAACAGCACCGATTTCTATAGCACCTTACCGGATGGCGCCGGCAGAAATGAAGGAACTTAGGAAGCAACTTCAAGAACTTGCTGATAGGGGATACATTTGAAATAGTACATCACTGTGGGGAGCACCGGTTTTGTTTGCAAAGAAGCATGATGTAACTCTCAGGTTGTGTATAGATTATCGACAGCTAAATCAGGTCACGGTCAAGAACAAGTATCCTCTGCCCAGGATTGACGAGTTATTTGATCAGTTGGGAGGCTCACGGTATTTCTCGAAAATAGACTTAAGGTCGGGATATCATCAACTCAGGATTAAGGAAGAGGACATTCCTAAGATAGCTTTCAGGACTCAGTATGGACATTTTGAATTTCTAGTGATGTCGTTTGGATTGACAAATGCTCCGGCAGCTTTCATGGATTTGATGAACAGGATATTTAGGCCTTACTTGGATCAGTTTGTGATCGTGTTTATTGACGATATCTTAATTTATTCTAAGACTTGGGGGGAGCATGAGCAGCATCTTAGGATTGTGCTTCAGACTCTACGAGAAGACCAGTTATATGCCAAGAAGGAAAAGTGTGAGTTTTGGTTAACAGAGGTCAAATTTCTTGGTCATGTTATTTCCAAGCATGATATTTCGGTGGGTCCGTCTAAGATAGAAGCCATAGTGGATTGGAAACGACCGAGGAATGTGGCAGAGATCCGTAGTTTCTTAGGACTTGCAGGATACTACAGGAAATTTATGAAGGACTTTTCGAAGATAGCAGCACCATTGACAAGATTGATTAGGAAGAATGTTAGATTCGAGTGGAACGAAGAATGCGAGTTCGCTTTTCAGGAATTGAAGAATCGGTTGACTTCAGCTCCAGTATTGATCATTCCTAGTAGTGATGAGCTGTACGAGGTTTATACGGATGCTTCAAGACGTGGACTTGGGTGTGTGTTGATGCAGCATGGACGTGTAAAAGCATATGGATCGAGGCAGTTACGACCTCACGAGCGGAATTACCCTACTCATAATTTAGAGCTTGCAGTTGTGATTCAAGCATTGAAGATCTGGAGATGTTATTTGTTCGGGGCAACATTTCAGGTTTTCTCCGACCACAAGAGCTTGAAGTATTTGTTTACTCAAAGGGATCTGAACTTGCGGCAGCGAAGATGGATGGAATACATGGAGGACTATGATTTCACACTGCAGTATCATCCCTGGAAAGCTAACGTCATTACGGATGCGCTTAGCCAAAAATCTTCAGGGATTCTCTCTTGTTTGGCTCTTGAAGATTGAAAAAGGGATGCGACAGTAAATGAGTTCGAGCTGCAATATCATGAAGATTACGATCACATTTCGATGTACCACATGGAGACGACTCCAGCTCTTGTTCAGATGGTGAAGCAGAATCAGTGGCAAGACCAGCATCTTTAGGGAATCTGGACGCGAATTTAGAACGGAGAGCAGTTTAAAGAATGGAGGATACATGTAGATGGATCGTTGTACTTCAGGGAGCGTCTAGCAGTTCCAGCAATTGCAGAAGTGATGAAGGCCGTAATGGATGAAGCTCACAAGTCTCAGTTCGCCATTCATCTAGGGAGTACAAAGATGTATCGTGACCTGAAGAGGCACTATTGGTGGAGAGGTATGAAGAAAGACGTTCGAGAGTACGTGGCCAAGTGTATGACTTGTCTTTAGGTGAAAGCCGAGCATCAGAAGCCAGCTGGTCAGCTTTAGCCATTTCTTATTTCAGGGTGGAAATGGGAACACGTGACGATGGATTTCCTTACCGGATTGCCAAGGACGGAGCAAAGGCATGATGCGATTTGAGTCGTGGTCAACAGGTTAATGAAGTCAGCTCATTTCATTCCGTTTAGATCGACATGTTCGAGAAGGATTCTCAGGGAGTTGTATATATAGAACATAGTAAGATTGCATGGAGTTCCTTTGTCCATCATATCAGATAGGGATACCAGGTTTAATGCTAAGTATTGGAGAAGCTTTCAGGATGCCATGGGTATAGATTTGAACTTCAGCATGGCATTTCATCCTCAAACCGATGGGCAATCTAAGCGAGTTATTCAGATTCTCAAAGACATGTTGCGTGCATGCACATTAGACTTCGGCGGGAATTAAAAGAAGTACTTGCATCTGGTGGAGTTCGCATAAAACAACAGCTATCAATCGAGTATCGGTATGGCACCGTTTGAAGCATTATATGGACGAATGTGTCAATCGCCAGTGTGTTGGGCTGAACCGAAAGATAGAGTTATTCTTGGACCAGATGAAATTCGTGATAACAACAAGAAAATTGTCGTGATTCGAGATCAACTGAGAGCAGCTCAAAGTCGACAGAAGAGTTACGTAGATAGAAGACGTCGACCTTTGGAATTCAAAGTTGGAGACTTTGTGCTCTTGAAGGTATCTCCTCGCAAAGGCATCTCGCAATTCGGAGTGAAAGGGAAGTTAGCACCGAGATATATTGGACCGTTCGAGATCATTTAACGTGTTGGTGTGGTTGCTTATCGACTCAACCTTTTTCTAGAACTTTCGCATGTTCACGACGTATTTCATGTGTCAATGCTTCGAAAGTGTCCACCTGAGCAGGATAAGATTATTTCGGTCCAAGATGTACAGATTCAGGAAGACACAACATATGAAGTAGTGCCGATCCAATCATCGATCGTAAAGTGATTAGTTTACGCCGCGTGAGATTTCGTTAGTTAAGGTTGTATGGCAACATAACGGGGTTGATGAAGCCACTTGGGAATTAGAGTCGAATATGCAGGAGTTGTATCCATATTTGTTTTGTTTTTGAATCGATTTGTAAATTTCAAGGACGAAATTTCCTTTTAGGGGTAGAGAATTGTAACACTCTGAAATTAATTAAATGTTATTAATGTGTAGAATGATGAATTAGTGTGCCATAATGAATATTTTAAGCTTAATTTGATCATTATGTGAAATTTCTAAATTTATGATATTTTTTATTATTTCAGTGATTTTTAATTACTCTTAATTATTTTTAATTGTTATTTTAAATTTTGAAACAAAACAATTTATCAAATGACCAACACGTCCTAT
>CAMOHE010046584.1:2234-29072 GCA_946598075.1 Artocarpus hirsutus | reverse complement strand
AAAAAGTTTTAGTTCTAAATTCTTTAATATAAATTAACAAATCGGTACTCAATTCCATCAATATAGCGGGTCTTTATAATTGAGGAGATATGGGGCATATACGTGCTATAGTCGTTTTCATATATTTTCTTTCTTAACCTCTGTTGTTATAGCATTGGAGTTATCAGCTGTCGGCAATAAAATTTTGCTCGTTTGGGTTACCAATCACTTTAAGCATTAAACGCTTCCATTGATAAGATATTTATCGGCCTCCAAGCAAAAATGGAAGATATTTTTAATGATATGTCAGTTTATCTCCCACCTTATCCCACAAAAGGAGGGGGTTTCAAACGAAAAAAACCAACAAAAAGTACTTCCCAACTGAGCGTCGTTTTGGTCTTCCTTTATTGGCTACAACAGAATGAGCCACCGTCGGATAAATCAGAGGGGAAACAATAATAATTCTAAATTTGACAAGGACAAAAAAAATAAAAAATAAAAAAAAGCAAAAGTTTAAATATATTTGATGAATATGTAGCGTGCAGGAAATAGCTTTAGCCAAAGACTTGCAAGCCTTTCGTTCATACTAGAAAGAAAAAACGGGTTGCAAAGGCGGGGGCTTGCACGCATCAGATGTGAAAATACATATTACTTCGGACACATATGTACAAATCAACCAAATTACGGATGTTAGACAGAGACTTGACACCTCAATATTATGATTATCGTTATTATTTATTATTACCAATAAAAGTGCAGAATAAGATGACGACTAGTAATTATTATTTTGGACGTGAATATTAAGAGCCACGTATTAATTACTTCAATAAAAGACGAAACATGTCATTTTATCCTTATTAAAGACCCGTGACGATTGAATCGAAAACTAGCAAGTACTCTCAAACGCTTCTAATAGAGTCCAACTTCAAGCCTCTCATTTACCTGACCACTTTGTGTTCCATGCAACGATGATTATAGTTGTACTAACATTTTCTACCACAACAACCAATCATAGTTAACAATGATTGCAGTTGTACTAACATTTTCTACCGCAACAATCTATGATAGTTTTCTTGATTTCAATGACTTGACAAAGACCTGCACGTTTAGTGACGTTCTGGTCTTTTTCACCATATGTAATACGTTGATATGATAGTACCTTTTGTAATTTTACTATCGGGGTTATATAGTTCGTATATAAAATAAAACACAGAGAATTGCATGCGTCAAAATTATGTTGGACACTGATAAAATTGAATTGGTTGAACACTAAATGTTTGACTGCTAAACTAACATATTTAGAGGAAAAAAAATCCAGCAAGCAACAATAAAATAGTTTTTAGAAATTGGACTACTGGAGGAGACCATAGTTGGTGCCCTGTCTCCGCGACTTAGTGGCTTTGTAGCTCATCCATGATTGTACCATTTTCGTTAAATAATAAGGTGCATGAATCAACCATTAAAAAAAATACAAACAAAAAGAAGAAAAATTAGGCTTTGACCACATACGACATAATGGGTTGGAGTGAAAATTTTCAATTTAAAAGAAAAAAGAATTTGGTGGAATATCAAATTGAGGACTGATCACTTGCCATATTTCAATTCTAGTCTGGATCAACAACTCTGCAAAGACTCGACTGTGAAAAAAGAAAAAGGAGAAAAAGGAATTAAAAAAATAAGAGTCAAGAAGAAGGTCAAATATGGGCAGTAAAACAAAAGAAGACAAAACCCACAAGGTGGGCAAAATCTTTATCCCTCATGGCAATGCTATCATCCCCTTGGACAAGTGGGCAAAGTTGGTAAAAATAGAATGACCAACAAATACATACATAACATTAAATTAATCATGTTAGCACGCCAAATTATTTAAAACGAAATCAACTTGGCTGCTTAGCGCTTAGTTGTTCCATTTTGACGGCGGCTGTTCCTGAACCCTGGCCCTTTTTTTCTTTCTAATCCTCGTCCCATGTTTTTTTTAAGCAGCAATCTGAGTGTAAGATATGTTATAAAACATCCGGAATAGATGTGGGAACAAAATTACTTTGTCAACGGCGCAAGCAGCAGCAGCCGCTCTAACCACGCATATACACTGTAAAGGTCATATTTGGCAAGCTTTTTCCATTACGACACGTTTCTTTTATGCCTATGGGTTGATTCTCACACTAGTCAACAATTTCATAAAAACTGTTCAGTTTAATTGACCACACATCCACAGCAACCGTTAACCATTAGAGAACAAGGCAGCTAAAAGTTAGCTTCAACTTCTTAGACTCTGTCCTCCGGACCGATATCAACTTCTGAACTACTTTAGATTCAGTAAGCTTGTATTAGTTTTTTGAATTTTCTGAGGAAAAGTCTGACCAGAATACAACTGCCAACTGTTCCGAAATCTTGGAACAATCTAACTTTGAAAACATGAACTAAATCTCTCAACAAATTCCAACAGTTAACGTTAGTGAATAAATGGCGCCACCGCCTTGGACTGGACTGGCGGTTTCCGGTCTTTTAAGTTAGCTACCGTTGCACGGCAGGGGAAGGGATGCATACTTGTGTGTAGAGTGACTAGTCATAGAAGCCAACATAGGCTCAGATGGTGATGCTTCAGTTGAAGAATTTGAATTCTCCAAGTTTTTATAATTGTATACAAGTGTCCTATTGGCTACGGTGTACGCCTCGATTATCAGTTTTGTTTTACAAGGTTATTGAAATGAAATTATGTGAATGTTGATTTTGGTTAATTACGTCAATTAAAATAGACCATTGACAAAACTGCGTTTCTTCATGACAAGCAAGCTGCGTTCAATTTTTTCAAACACATGCATGTCGTTTTGCGCAATATTATTCTAATTCATGCATCTACTATCCTAATGAGGAGTGTTAGGATTAGATTCCATTGGTACTTTTGCGCTTTCTAAATTAATTAGATAACATGTCCATATTCAATACGGAAACTTATTTGGAATACAGAACTATGTTAGAACAAAACTGTGATGAAAACCATCATCACCTAGGATCATTCATGTCAAATCATCAAGAATATTACTAAGATGCGGAAGCTAACCTGAATTCATTGATAGAATGTGATTCTTGAGTCTTTTGGTTGAGGATCTTCCAAGTCTGGTACGTAAATCCTCCTTCACAGAATGCTCTGTAATCTCTCTGTAGATGGGGAACAGAAAAATAATGTACGTACTGACTTGGGAACCACAACCCTTTTATATAATTGCTAAACCCTAGTAATTGTCCTTAATTACCAATTTAGCCTATCATAAAATTAGTAATTACCCTTTTAGTCTCTACACATAGGAGGCCCACACTTAATGATGCATTAATAGCCCAAAACCCAAATTGATCACTTTTAATTAGGCAATCTTATCTGATAGCCTTTAATTCATATTTATTTAATATATTAGCCCATATCTTGGATTTTGATCCAACAATCTCCCACTTGGGCTATATATGAAACTTTACAAATATAAATTATACTTTATGAGCTCATGAATTTTGCTATTGAGCTCATGAATTTTGCTATCAAAACCTTATGCATCTCAACAATCTTGTCCATAAACCATATTAATAAAGGACCAAAGCGACCTTCGTTACATATGTCGTAACTAGACCCATCAATGATCACATATACCAATACAACTAACAACAAGATCAAGCATGGATGTATAGCATGGAAATTTCATGCAATGTGATCATAACATGCCTATTTTCAACTGGTCCACCTGAAAACCTTAATGAGATCAAACCATACCAAAATCAGCGTGTGAATAAACTGAAACTTTATTTATGCAGAAAATAACTTTAAAATTCTCATAAACCGAAATAACTGAAAATGTCTATAACATAAGAGCATTTAAAATTACAAACTCCCACTAAAACTGAATATCCTAAAATGATATGACACCCATACAAGCAGTGTGCTCATGAAACATTTTGGGTGGCAATCCCTTAGTAAGCGGATCCGCAACCATGGAGTTTGTGCCGATGTGCTCTGTAGACAACTGTCCACTCTGAACTCTTTCTTGCACAACTAGGAACTTGATCTCTATATGCTTTGACTTTGTCAAGCTCCTGTTGTTATTGGAATATAAAACTGCTGACTTATTGTCACAAAATAACTTGAGTGGTCTTTGAATACTGTCCACTATGCGCAGCTCCGTGACAAAATTTCGCAGCCATGTTCCATGATTGGATGCCTCATAACATGCTATGAACTTTGCCGCCATCGTAGAAGATGCTATTAGAGACTGTTTAGCGCTCTTCCAAGAGACAACACCTCCAGCCAGAAGGTAGGCATAGCCCGACGTAGATTTCATACTATCTTGGCATCCAGCATAATCGGAGTCAGTATACCCGATGATCTCAAGCTGTTCCGACCTCCGATACGTGAGCATGTAGTCCTTTGTTCTCTGTAAATACCTCAAGACTCGTTTGGCTGCTACCCAGTGATCCTTTCTAGGATTGCTTAAGTACCTGCCCAACATCCCTGTAACGTACGCAATATCCGATCGCATACAAACCTGAGCATACATCAGACTCCCTACTGCCGACGCATAAGGAATCTTCTGCATTTCCTTAACTTCAAAATCATTCTTAGGGCATTGATTGAGACTAAACTTGTCTCCCTTAGCCACAGGGGTATCACCTGGTTTACAATCCTGCATGCCATATCTTTTGAGAACCTTTTCGATATAACCCTTTTGTGATAATCCTAGAATACCCTGAGAGCGATCCCGGTGTATCTGTATACCCAGCACAAAAGAGGCGTCACCAAGATCCTTCATCTCAAATTTTTTTGATAGAAATCTCTTGGTTTCGTGTAATAAGCCTATATCGTTGCTGGCAAGCAAAATGTCATTGATATATAAAACCAAGAAAATATACTTGCTCCCACTGAACTTGTGGTATATGCAATCATCGACCAAATTCATCTCAAAACCGAACGAGATAATAACCTGATGAAATTTATAATACCACTGACGAAAAGCTTGCTTAAGCCCATAGATGGATTTCTTTAATTTGCAAACCATCTTCTTTGCATCTCCAGACACAAAGTTTTTTGGTTGCACCAAATAGATTGTTTCATCAATGTCGCCATTGAGAAACGCAGTCTTAACATCCATCTGATGGAGCTCAAGATCAAAATGTGCCACTAATGCCATTATAATCCTAAAAGAGTCTTTCGAAAAAACCGGAGAGAAAGTCTCTTTATAGTCGATGCCTTCTTTCTGTGTAAAGCCTTTAGTGACAAGACGAGCCTCATATCTCTCCACATTGCCTTTTGAATCCCTCTTGGTCTTAAATATCCATTTGCAACCAATGGGATTCACACCTTCAGGCAATGGGACAAGATCCCAAACATCATTGTCCTTCATAGACTTTATCTCTTCATTTATGGCATCAATCCACTCTTGAGATCTAGAACTTTTCATGGCTTGAAGGAAGTTGATTGGATCATCTTCCACCACACCAATGTCATACTCATGTTCTTGGAGAAATACAATGTAATCATCTGGCACCGCACTTTTCCTTTCTCTAGTAGATTTTCTTAATGGCATATGTTCTTGAGGTGGTTGAGTTTATACTTCTGGAACAATTTCTGAAATGGGAGGTTCTCCGACATTGTCTTGATTTGGGCCTGCTTCTTGAACAATGTCAAGATTAGTAACCTGATCAATGTCAATAACAGCTGTGGGAATATCAACATATTTCTCTTCAAAGACAAAGTCCGTAACAATATCTCCCCCAGCAAACTCGACATCCTCAAAGAACCGGGCATTTTTCGTCTCAAAAATCGACTTGGTTATGGGATCATAAAACTTGTACCCCCTAGATCTTTCAGAATATCCAATGAAATAACAACTAACCGTCCTTGAGTCCAGTTTCTTTTCATTAGGCCTATAAAGCCTTGCCTTAGCTGGACATCCCTAAACATGCAGATGCTTTAGACTAGGCTTTTTGCCCGTCCAAAGTTCGTAAGGGGTTTTGGCAGTTGCCTTAGTTGGAACCCTGTTAAGGATATATGCTGTAGTTTTAAGCGCTTCTCCCCAGAGCAATTCTGGTAAGGTAGAATGAGAAATCATACTCCTCACCATGTCCTTAAGCGTCCTATTTTGTCTTTCAGCAACACCATTCATAGTGGGCGAACCTGGCATAGTATATTGTGGGACGATACCGCTTTCCTCAAGGAATTTAGTGAACGGCCCTGGACTTTGTTCACCTAAACCGTCATATCTACCATAGTATTCACCACCACGGTCAAATCTAACGCTTTTAATCCTTTTGCTGAGTTGGTTTTCAACTTCAACCTTATAATTTTTGAACACATCCAGCGACTGTGACTTTTCATGAATGAGATATATATAGCCATATCTGAAAAAATCGTCTATGAATGTTATAAAATATTGTTGACCATTCCAAGAAGCCGTAGGGAATGGCCCACAAATATCTGTATGTATTAATTCTAAGACGTCCAAAGTCTTGTTAGCTTCAAATCTCCTTTTATTGGTTTGTTTCCCCTTAATACAGTTAACACAAATATCAAAATCTATAAAATCTAAGGGGTCAAGAATTTCGTCTAACACAAGTCTTTCTATTCTCCTTTTGGAGATATAAGCCAATCTCTTGTGCCATAACACAGCTGAATTCTCATTGGTTAATTTTCTCTTTATACCTCGTGTACTCAATTGCAGGGATTCATTAAATGAAGCAATTGTATCAAGTAAATAAAGATTATCGTAACCTGATAAAGAACCAGAACCAACTAATTTTGAATCATGAAACAAACTAAATTTTCCATTTCCAAATGAACAATAATAACCAGATTTGTCCAAAATAGAAATAGAAATCAAATTTCGCCTAAAACACGGTACAATAAATGTTTCATCAAGATCCAAATAAAATCCAGTCTTTAACAATAATCTAAATTTTCCTATTGCTTCAACTTCAACTTTCTTGCCATCGCCTACGAAGATGTATCTTTCACCATCATTTGGCTTTTGGCATCTCAAGCATCCCTGCATAGACACACTGATATGAGTGGTTGAACCAGAATCCATCCACCAAGTGTGTTCAAGTGCCGAAGTTAAATTAACCTCTGAACAAACCAAATTAAAAAGCATACCTTTTCTGGCACGCCAAGCGTGATAATTGGTGCAATGCTTCTTTTTATGTCCTGCAGCTCCACAGAAGAAACAACCTGTACCTTCCAGATTAATCGGTCTCTTTTGTTGTTTCTTTTGAGGTGTCGTAACTACAGCTTCCTTATTCTTCTTCTTTTTTTTCCCTTTGTCATTGGAAGTACTAGCCAAGTGAGCACTCTCTGTCTTTTCTTGCTTTAGCCTTTCCTCTTCTTGCACACAGTGTGAGATGAGCTCATTACGAGACCAAGTCTCCTTTTGACAGTTATAGCTCACCTTGAACTGACTGAATTGTGCAGGAAGAGATATAAGAACCAAATGCACTAGCAAGTCCTCAGAAAGGTCAAGCTTAAGTGCTCTCAATTTTGAAGCAATATGAGACATTTTCATGATGTACTCCCTGATATTCCCTTTACCTCTGTATCTTATTGAGATGAGGTTTGCCAAAAGTGTACTTGTTTCGGCTTTTTCATTTTTGGTAAATCTCTTCTCAATGTCCTCAAGGAACTCTTTGGCTGTCTTTATCGTTTCCGATATAGTGCCCCTGAATGCTTCTGGAATGGCCTTCTTCATGATCATCATACACATGTGATTTGACTTCTCCCACCTTTCCATGTCCTTCTTTTGATCAGAAGAACTTTTATCTGTAAGAGGTGCAGGAGAAGGAACCCTTAACGCAAGGTCAAGATCCATGACTCCGAGAACTATTAGGAGGCTCCCTTGCCATGATTTGAAGTTGCTACCATTCAGCATAGGAATCGAATTGATGTTGGCAGTAATATTAAAGGCAGAACTAGTAGCTGAAACATAAAACAAAACAAACAAACCCAAAACAAGCTCACATAAGAATCCGTAATAATAATAATAAATCCAAATAAAGATAACCCCATCTCAAGATATCGGGCACTCCATTAATATTTAGTCTTTAGACATAAATATTAACTTGTAAGTGATATCTTAGTGTAGTAATCAAACACTGACAATGAGAACATGTCAAATAATAAATCTTCCTTTGGGCCGATTTATTATTCACATGTAAAACCGAATAATCATCACGTGTTTATTACCACAAGTGTACATGCAATTTTGTCAAATATTGCCTTCCTTTGAGTCGGTCAAAATTTACATAAGTTGCATGGACACAACCGTTTATATTCTAAAACAAACTAATTTCCACAAGAGAGGCCACTTTGGTGACATGTTGCTTCAATTAATTCATATCAAAATATATATAAAATACCAATATTTGAATTTAGAGTTGCACCAAAAATGACCAAAATTAAAAATAAAATAACAATAATAATAATAATTTTGGTCAAAGTCAACCTGGTCAAAGTCAACAGTCAAAGTCAACTTGACTGGGTCAGAGCTGGACAGAGTCGAGAGGACCCAACCTGGATCCTAAACCAGCCCCCCCTTTATTTTCATCTTTGTGTCATGGACCTAGGCCCATGACATCCTCCTCCTTCTTCTTCTTCTTCTTCTTCTTCTTCTTCTTTTCTTTTAAATTTCGAGTCACCCAGGGGTCAACCCCTGGTGACCTTGCTTGTCACGGGCCCAGCCCGTGTAATTCTTCCCTTCAACTAGTCACGGGCCCAGCCGGCATGTGTAAATTTTTTTTTTTAACTGGTAACCCAGGGGTTAAGCCCCTGGGTTCTAACCTGTCACGGGCCCAATCGGGCCCGTGTAAATGATCTCAGGTCTGGGCCGAAACCCAGACCAGCTCAGGAAGCCCTAGGGGTCTTTCGACCCCAGGGGTGAGATTGGAGCAAGCGGCCTCACGGCCGCCACTGCTTCTACCGTCGGACGCTTCGACCAGCACTTTCTTACCGGCATGACAAGGCCGACGCCGGCGGTGACAGGGTCAGCCATCAGTGAAAGTCCTTAAAGGCCCTTTCTTTTTTTTTACTCCCTTACGCGGCAGCCTCTGGCTGCCGCTTTCCCTGCTCCGCTGCAGCCAGAGGCTGCGGCACTGTCTTTCCAGCGAGGCCTCAGTGCCGCACACGGAGTCCTTCGTCGGCGGCGGTAAGGGTGTCGCCGACTGAAATCCTTTGTCGAACACACACACACACACACACACACACACACACACATATATATATATATATATATATGCAAGTATGCATACCAGAAGCATAAATTGGTTTTAAAAAATAAAACCTTAACTTATATATATAAAACGTGAATCATGAAACCAATTCAACCAAATTCTCAAACTGTATACACGTATATTCATAAACCAAAATCAACCAAAGTGTATATTCCATAAAACATTAAACCAAAAAATTCTTCAAACAATTATTCTCAAATTCAACAATTTTATAGAACCATATATTGTTAAATTTGAGAATTTTTAACGAGAATCACATATAGAAAAATTATTGATTCTCAATAATTTAACATGAAGAGGCTCTGATATCACTTGTTAGAACAAAACTGTCATGAAAACCATCATCACCTAGGACCATTCATGTCAAATCATCAAGAATATTAATAAGATACGGAAGCTAACCTGAATCCATTGATAGAATGTGATTCTTGAGTCTTTTAGTTGAGGATCTTTCAAGTCTGGTGCGTAAATCCTCCTTCCCAGAATGCTCTGTAATCTCTCTGTAGATAGGGAACAGAAAAATAATGTACGTACTAACTTGGGGATCACAACCCCTTTATATAATTGCTAAACCCTAGCAATTGTCCTTAATTACCAATTTAGCCCATCATAAAATTAGTAATTACCTTTTTAGTCTCTACACATAGGAGGCTCATACTTAATGATGCATTAAAAGCCTAAAACCCAAATTGATCACTTTTAATTAGGCAATCTTATCTGATAGCCTTTAATTCATATTTATTTAATATATTAGCCCATATATTGGATTTTGATCCAACAAACTAAACATGCTAGAATTAAAAAATGATGCAAAAAATAAAAGAGACAATCATATACAGAATAATATAACGCTATTAGTGCTAGTTCAGTTGAAAATGATGAGTAGGTTAAAAGAAAGATTCTAAAAGATCAAATTAAGAACGGCTAGCATTCTATAAAATATATATAACCATATATACATAATGTATCCAAAGGCCATGGACAGATATATGCAATTTTTGTCTTGCATATATATCTTTTAGGTGGATGGTTCTTTCTTTCAATTGTCTCAAAAAATAGAATTCTAAGCTACCCAATACAGCCATTAAATTACAGAACGGTTTAGCACGAGGCGGCAGGGGTGGCCTTGTTCAATTACCGTCGCAAAAGGTGGTCTTATCTTATCCCTTTGTCTCCCATACAGTTTCATGTGGGGTCGACAAGCTTTTTAGGAGTTTATGAATTGAAATGTGACGTATAGCAGCCTTTCATGTACTGTTAGCAGCACCCCTCAAAACATTTAAGAGCACTCAGACGCACAACTGATTGAGGTAATCAATAGCACTGCCCTCTTTATCTCTTTCATTTATTGGTGTGTCTGACAATCACGATGGTTACAACTAAATTTTTTTTATTTAAAATATTATAATATCTAAAAACTTTATATTATAACAATTTTTTATTTTTACTATAGCATGTAAGAGCTTTATACTATTTAGTAACTAAAAAATTGATTCTAAACATACTTGTCAAACGCCTAATACATTACGAGGAAGCTGTAGCATTTATAACAATGCTATAGAGTATTAATGGTAATAAATACCATATATTAATAAAATAATTTATAACAATGCTATAGAGTATTAGTGGTACTAAATATTATATACTAATAGAGGGTGTATCCCACAATATAAAATCCATAGGTGGAGTCTACCTTTTTCAATTGTGGTGCTTAACAGTTAACACCGATGGCACCACAAGTATTTTTCAAGTATTTTATGCACCGATGTCGTCCCCATAGTACTTGGGACTACATCTGTTTGGACTATGTGGGTTGTTAACACTACTCAATGGTTGAAAAGGGCCTATTTGTGAAAAGAATACAATGGCCCTTAACAAACTATGGTGGAATGATTAAAAAGATGTTACTCTCAACTAATCATAAGAATAAGGGGTTATTTGTTGAAGTTTAGTTCATTTCCACAAAACTACAATAGGATGAAGCATTCCTCTTCAGCCTGGACTGTTACAAAAAAATTTCTGTCGTCATAAAAGCACTTTAGCTTTTTTATCATTATCATAATGATAGTAAAAAGGAGTTGTTTAACACAGCTGGCCTCTTAAATAAAACAAGATAAAGACAATAGCATATTCCTCTTACAAACCGGAATAGCTGGCTTATGTATACGGTTAAAAAATGGACAAAAACAAATAGTAGAAAACAAAGAATAACGAACACATAAATTTACATAAAAAACTCTAGATGGAAAAAAACTACGAACACAGGAGAAATAAATTCACTATATCTCAAAAATTAGTATAAAAGGAAGTGTTGACATTACAATTATGGTGCAAATCTCATAATTATAATTTCATCACAAACATAGCATTACGAACTTTTCGTGCTGGACCAAACAGAATTTGGATCATCATTCTAGTGTAGGAATAAAAACAAACTCTAATCTTGGACAAAAGCTCTCCACCTCTTCCACACCAAAGCCTTTAAGGGCTACAAAACTCAGCAATGAATAACAACCAAGTCCAAGGAATACTCAAACTTGGTGACAGGGAGTGACTTCGTCATCATATTAGCAAGATTATCATAGGTACTAACTTTACTCACAACAATATCACCACGAATAATGACGTCATGCATAAAATGATACCACACATTAATGTACTTTGTCCTCTTATGAAATATCTGATCTTTTGTGAGATAAATAACACTCTAATTATTACACAAAAACTGTAGTATTCTACAAGTCTTCACTAAGTTTACCAAATAGATCCTTCAACTAAATAGCTTCCTTACAAGCCTCCGGAATAGGCATGTACTCAGCCTTAGTTGTAGACAATGCAACTATAGTCTACAAAACTTTCCAACTGATAACGCAATCACCAACGATAAAAATATACTTTGTAAGAGATCTTCTTTTATCAAGGTCTCCAGCATAATCAGAATCGACATACCCAACAACTTCATCTCTAGTTCTCCCAAAATACAAACAAATATCGATAAAGCCATGCAAGCATTTGAAAATCCACTGAATTGCTTTCCAAAGTTTTTTACCAAGATTCACTATGTATCTACCAACTGTACTAAATGTATAGGATAAATCTGGACGTGAATAGACCATAACATACATGAAGGATCCCAATGCACTAGAATATGGTACTCATGACATATCATCAATATCATCATCTGATTGTGGAGATAAAGCAGATGAAAGTCTAAAATAAGCTCTAATGGAGTGTTAACAATGTAAAACCCATGAACCAAAGTGTAGAAATATATGAAATTTGGTCCACTTTCATTTGGGGACCTGTTTACAAGCCTAGAACCTCCTTCCTTTTCTTCAAAAGAATTTAAAAAATTAGAACAATGGATAGCCTTCCACGATCTTCATGACCTCCCTTCCCTCTACCTTTTCTTCTTTTTCTCCTCACAGTCTTCAGCTATCTCTAGTGACAATTCCAACATCAATTTTCGACACCACCAGACTCATTGGAGAGACTTCAAAGAGTCGAGTACAATGACAAGTTAAATTGTTGTCCACATTGCCGAAGAAAGCCACGTGCGCTCTGAGAAATCAGAAAACGCATAGCTTCAAATCTTTGTGACTTTCTCATCCGAGCATCAAATGATGTGATTTTTGTTTCTATAAACTCAGAATGACGAGAAGATCAAACCCATACCTTCTTCCCTCCCAATAGTCGCCAGAAACTGCCATCGAAGTCTCTGTTTTTTTGTCGTGCACCGCCAACGCTGTCTTGTCGTATTCGGTCGTTGTGATCTACACCACCTATCCCAAAATGTTCAGGACATAGAGATGAGTAAAAGCCCCCAACTAATGCCATGGTTTCTTGGCTGGCTTTGTAGATCCCATGTTGTTGCCGCCGTTGTCAATTGGAAGTTCTAATTTGAGTTGTTGTCGTGAGAAAAAACTAAAATAGGCATCGTTGTTGAACTCGTGGGTTCGAAATAGGGGGATCGAAGCATCACCACCATCCGACAATCGTAGCACTATTGTGCCACCGTCATGCCTTCGTAACTTGCCGAATTCTAGCCACTGTGTGTTTTGAGCCTCTTGACCTCTGTTTGGCTATCAGCTTCTCAACTCGTTTTGATGTGCAGAGTCTAACCATGCTTTTCGTTAGTACCAATTTCGAGACAGGGATTCTATTACTTGATTTTTAGGATTTTTTTATCAAGTTAATTAGTAAATTTATACTAAAGTAAGACTATTAGATGTTTTGAATTATGCCATATTAAAATGTATACATATGTATAGGTGTATATTAAGATTTGAAATTATATGATTTACTCTTTTTCTAAAAAGGAGTCTTTTTTTATTTGTTGCAATAAATGATTTATCCATTCCATTGGTTATTCAAATTAACTTTAAATCGCCGTTATATTATTAACCTTTTAATATAATTGTGCTCTATGAGATTTCCTTGAAATTTACTATTATTAGTTATTAATGTTAATGAGATGATGGTGTGATTAGAAATAGGGATCATGATATGTTACATGTAACTATTCTGTGTGGCATGCCTTGTAGTTATGGCATGCCAAAATCTCTTTAAAAGCTGTTTTATTGTAGGTTTTGAGTTTTGGCTTTTAAGAAAATAAGTCGTCATGCTGTCGGATTTTTGTTTCATTAACTAATATGGGTAGAATTTAGGAAGGTTTTAGGAGCCAGATGGGTTGTAACTAGTTCTATTATGTGTTGAGACCTCACGCAACGTCATCAAACAAATACAAGGCCATTTGAAGAATCCTTCGACATTATATACCATAGGGTGCTCATTTGTTGAGCACAACGGACTTCGAATATAATTTGATACTATCGATATTTCGAACACAACAGACACGGGGTGCTCATTTAAGACGCAACAGACACGGGGTGCTCATTTAAGACGCAACAGACACGGGGTACTCATTTGGGGTACAACGGACCTTTTTATGCCTATTTCTTTATTTTTTTCCTTCACTAACTACCCGGGTTCTGAGTGAGAAATTTAATGTTCAGTATTGATTTTAAGTTTTGATTGGCTAGATAAACTATTATTAATTTATATATATTAATGTTGAGTATTGATTTTAAGTTTTGATAAGCTATGATAAACTACTATTAATTTATATATATTGTTTGAGCATTTATTTATTAACTTCCCAAAGCCTTTATATAATAATACAACAAGAAGAAAACTAAAAGGTAAGTAATGGATTTACTACTAGGCACTATATGCCCACCCTTTTTACTTCTCCTTTTAGGTTGGTTATGTTGGATGTCTTGTGTCGTTATCTGCATTACTCATTGTACGACTGGCATATTCGTTTTATTAAACTCTTAGTTATGGCCGATTTTCGTGCAGGAAATTTATGAGAAATGGGAAGACATTCTTAGTAGATTATTTATTATTTATAAATTTTTTATTTTTTGTTATTATGTAACTTTTGTTTTAATTAAAGTTACGTAGTTGAATTGGTTTATTTTATGTATACCATTTATTACTTAGTATGTTCATATAAAATTTAAGATTTTCTTCTCTTTTCTTTTTTAATTTAAAAACTCCAGAGCAAAAGATTTATTTCAAATTTTATGGGCCCAATTACAACTTTTCAAATGTTTAGAATTGCCTAATTTTTAAAGTATCTATCAAATTAGTCATTGACCCTAGTTTCGGGTCGTGACAGTGCATATTGAACCTGCAAAGAACTTTCTCAATGTACCCTTTTTGACTTAGGTCCCATTTACCCGCCTTTCTATCTCTCAAAATCTCCATTCCAAGTATTTTCTTCGTTGCTTCCGTCTTTCATCTCAAACTCCTTACTAAGCTAGGCTTTGATGTTTCTTATTTATTCCTTATCCTTGGCAACCATTAGCATATCATCGACATATTAGAGTAGATATGCAAACGACCCATCACCACTCTTCCTAAAGTAAACACAACTAGCATAACTGCTTCTTCTAAAATCATGAGAAGACATAAATAAGTCAAACATCTTATACCACTGTTTGAGTGACTGTTTTAGGCCATATAGAGACTTTTTTAACAAGCATACATAGTCCTCCTTCTTGGAACTATAAAACTCTCTAGCTGCTACATGTAGATGTCTTCCTTAAGTTCTCCATGCAAGAATATTGTTTTCATATCCAACTGATCAGGCTCAAAATCATGCAAGGCTATAATACGAAGCAAAGCTTGAATCAAGCTATGCTTTACAATTAAAGAAAACATGTCTATGGAGTCTACACTTGGAACCTGACTGTGTCACTTTGCAAGTAATCTTGCCCTATACCTGGCTTCTTTATCTCCTAGTGTTACTTTTTTCTTTTGAATATCCATTTGCAACAAACAGCTTTCTTACCTAGGTAATCTTACAAAGTCCTATGGCCCATTCTTATGAGGTGATTCCATCTCCTCCTATATGGCAATCATCCATCTACCAGGGTCATCACAATTAACTATCCCTGAGTAAGTTAAAAGCTCTTATCTTATGCCTTGAAGGCATAAGCAACCAAATCCTCCTCAGCTTATCTCTATAGAGGTCTAACATCTCTTCTAGGCCTGTCTTTGATAATAGAATACTATGGCGGTATTGATGGTGGTGAGGATGAGGAAGCAGCACTAAGCTGTATCTCTGAGCTAGCCTGATATGTAGACTCTAGTATAGATCTTGACCCAATCTCAAACTTCACCTGTGTGCTTGATTTTATGTTGCTTTTTATCACTAGAATCTCGAAACGATGGGTCATTAAAGCATATCAGTTTCATCAAAAATAACATCTTTACTTATTATAATTTTTCTAGATTCTAGACATTATATCCCTTAATGCTAGACTTATAGCCAAGAAAGACACACTTTATAGATCTAGGTTTCATTTTTCCATTATCAACATGAGCATAAACAAGACATCCAAATATCTTCAAATTAGAGTAATTAGTAGGAGTACCATGCCATACCTCTTGTCAAGTATTTTTGTTAATAGTGGTTGAGGAAAAGTGATTAATAATAAAACAAGCTATAGAAGAAGCTTTAACCCGAAAAGACTAAGGTAAACCAGCATTGGAGGGCATACAATATACCTTCTCCATCAAAGTCCTATTCATTTGCTCTGCTGAGTATAACAAACTGTATGATGCCTTACAATTCCTTCTTACTTGCATAGAGCATTAAGCTCATCAGAATAAATCTCAAAGATATTATCAGTGCGAAGACGTTTTACCTGCTTTCCTGTTTGCTTCTTACTTATAGTCATCCACTCCTTAAATGTAGGTAACACGTCATTGTTTACTTCAACAAGAACGCCTAAACTTTTCTTAAAAATCATCAATGATAGTCAACATATAATTAGCTCTCCTTTAGAAGGCACCCTAGATGGTCCCTAGAGATCAGAATGTATATAGTCGAGTGTTCCCTTTGTCTTGTGAATGCCTCTTCTAAATTAGACTCTCTTCTACTTCCCAAAAAATGCAATACTCATAGTACTTTAATTTACTAATACTCTGACAATCAAGAAGTCCTCTTCTGCTCAGTTCAGCCATCCTATTCTCACTTATAAGTCTAAGGCGCACATGCCAAACTCTAGTAACATCACTATCTCACAAGGAAAGAGTAGCAACAGCTACATTATCTATAACCATAGAGCCTTGCAAAACATAGAACATGGCAGACTTTCTCTACCCTTTCATCACAACAAGGGCACCTTTGCTAACCTTTAGAACTTAACCTTTACCAATATACTTGTACCCTTTTGAATCAAGAGTACTCAAAGAGGTAAGATTCCTCTTTAGATCGGAGACGTGCCTTACATCACCAAGCATCTTGAAAACCCCGTCAAACATTTAATTCTGACCATTCTGATACCAGCTATCTTCCAAAATGCATTATTTCCCATTAACATCGCACCTTTAGGCACTATTCAGTTGTTGAAAACCATTTCTGATTAGGACACATATGAAACGTGTAGCCTAAATCAAGAATCCAATCCTCACAAGATTTGGAGTCACCATCAGGAACAACAAGGAGTTCTCTATCATTGTAGTCATCTTCTGCAATACTAGCTTCATTGGATTTTTTTGGTTGTTTTCCCTTCTGATTAGCAGTAGCCCTCTTATTCTTATTCTGCAGCTTATAGCATTCAGATTTGATATGCCCCTTTACCCATAGACTTTGTCTCTATTACTAGATCTCGATTTGCCCCTCTCACCACTACTAGAATTCCTCTCCTGTGTCCTTTCTCGAACAATAAGGCCTTCAGCCTGAGCCTCAGTTCCAACCATAAGCTGTTTCATCTTCTCCTTAGAGAATAAAGTATCATACACTTCCTCTAGAATAAGAGTGTCATGACTATACAAAATAATATCTCTAAAGGTTGCATATGAAGAAGGTAGCAAACACAATAAAATCAACCCTATCATATGATAATTTTGTTGCATGCTTAACCCCCAAGGTTTCTAGATCAGAGACAATCTTCTTAAGCATGGTTAAGTGGTCTTCTAAAGATGTACCTTCTATCATACGATAATATAGTCGCTGCTTTAGGTGCAATTTATTGGTCAGACTTTTCATCATGCACAAGTGCTCTAACTTCAATCACAACAAAGCAGCGATTTTCTCCTTCAAAACGTCTTGTAAAATTTGGTTCAACAGATAAAGATGAATTTGATACAGGGCCTTTTGATCCTTATGTTGTTTTTTCTCCATTGTTCATATTGAAAATATCTTATCAAACCTTAGTCAATGCATCATCTAAATCTATTTGCAGGAGCATAGCCCATGTCTTCACCTGCCATAGTAAAAATCTAGTGTTGCGATCTAAAAGCGAAATATCATATTTCATGGTTGCCATTCTCGAAATCAAACCTGGTTTGAGCTCTGATACCAATTTGTTAAAAAATAGACGAAAATAAGCGGCAGAAAACAAAGAACAAAATATATAGAGATTTACATGGAAAGCCCTAGATAGGAAAAAGCACAGGCAGAGAAGAAACAAACCTACTATATCTCAAATATTAGTACAAAAGAAGGAGTCAAAATAATACATATATCTCAATCTCTCCGCTACCATCACGGAATCCTAAACAATTCCTATAATTATAATTTCATCACAAACATCGCATCGCGAACTTTTTGGGCCAGACCAAACAGAATTCGGGTCACAATACTGTAACACATACACATACCCGTTCAAAGTCTAACTTTCCTTTCCATTTGCTCTTCAAACTCCTTTGTAAAAGCTACATGGGCACTGACAAGAGACCCTTGTCCTAGTCACTTGTCAAATTCTTAGTAAGTCATGCTATTGCAAATTAGAAGCCTTAGTTCTACCGAGAACAAAAAATATGCGAACGAAAAATAAATAACACCACAAAAAAATTTTAATAGTTTACCCTCAATGTGAGAACTATGTTCATTTTCAATCGTTGCAGAATAATTAACTATAATGATGAAGAAGTTTACAAGAGAAAATTGCACACAGTCTTTCTAGAATTTTCTCTAGCCTCTCAACCACTCAATTTTTTTGAATTTCACTCGTCAAAAAAAAGAACATAACCTATCTATTTATAAATTTATAGAAAAATAGGTAACAAACTCCAAAAAACTGCAAAACACAAATCCAAACATGTTGACACACGCAGCCGTGCACTTTTTTTACACGGGCGTGTGAGATTTGTCTTACACCACGATTTCACGGCCACATGAAAACTTCTACCGCAAGAGTGCACACCTAGAGTCAAAAAAACTTGTTTTTTCTTGTGTTTCTTTCACCTTTGTAGTACAATTTTGGGCTAGAGGCTTCGTCCCCACACCCAGTGGAAGGAGCGCAACCCACACAGCAACCTTACTAAAAAGGTCGATTGTCAAAATCTTCTGCATGGGATGATATCCTGAAAGACGTTAAATTTGGCTCCACACTTCTTAACAAACAATAACCCAAATGAAAAGAATCTTGAAATGTTAAAAGTGTGAAATGAACATCCAAAATTTTAACCATGGGAAATATGAAAAAGCTCATGGAATATACAGCTAGGATTTGGAGTTTGACTTTTATTGCTAGCAGAGATTAAAAAAACATTATCTAGCAAAAATGGGAGAAAAAAATCTACTATAAAAAATCACTTAAACATCAGAGAATCGGGATTCACAAAAAGTCCAAACTACAAAGATACGCCCCAGAGCCTCCGTAGCACTAAAAGGACAAAAATGTCATCACTGGTGGGTGGTAATAATGTTAAAGCCGACTTGATATGTATGCCCCAACGTAAAAATCACATCAGCTGATGCAGAAAGTCCGCAGAAATTGAAAAACTAACACCATTATTGATAGACCGGATTACTTATTTTACCGAGAACGTTTTGTTGTTTTTCGTCATGACAAATCCGTTGCTGTTCCAATGCCGCCCATTCCCATTGGAGAGCCCACGATTTCTGTCTTCCCTGTAAGCTTTTTCATTTTTGTTTCCGTTTGTTATAGCCTAGCAGATATGCTATCATTATCAAACACAAACTTAAGCACCGGCCGAAAAAAGAACCAACCACAACAACAAAATAAATAATGTCTTTTTCCCCATCTTTTTTTCTCTTTCTTTTCTTTTCTTTTTTTTTTTTTTTGGGGGTCACAATGGCCCGAAACTAAAGGACAAGTCTGGTACATGCTATCCGCTTACATTGTGATGACACGACCATGACGTGTTTGGTACCCTCCAGTATAGTCGAGGACCACTGTGTTACTGATTAAGCCGGATATGGCAACATGCAAAGGCCCATGTGGTGCGCACAATAGAGAACTAGCTGAAACCCCACGATGTTTACAACTTAACAACATTTGGCCACAAGGCCTAACGGGATTCCAAATACAAACATCACCGTCACAGCAGAAAAGAAAAAAGCCCTTAATCCCTCAAAAAAAAAAAAAACCCTTGATAGTTAAGAACAAGTTAAGTGTATCAATCAGATAACTATATGATTAGTCATCACGATTGTGTATCTAACTAAAACAGATGAAGGTCCGCTTCAAGAACAATAATCTTCGCCATGGAAGATATACCATTCAGACTCACACATCAAGCACTGGGCATTTGCTTCGCCATTGCACGGAGGAAACGGGTTAGAGACTTTGTGGCACCCACAATAGCTGCATTTATTTCTCCCTTATTTTCCTCGACAATGTTCTTGTGTTTCTTTTGAGCGCAGCTAACTCTTCTAACAAGTTTATGCAACTCCTGCTAGGAGATGCTAGCGTAAGTAATAAAGAGCAGGAAACCAACAATTAATGTGACGTTTGGATCACCAATTCGAACTATCAATTTGAGTAAAAAATATTATGGCAATTTAAATTCTATGAGAGGAAGCATTGTAACATAACTAGTTCGAACTGGAATTTTATCACATCAAATTTTTCCTACAAATCAATTGAAAATACGGATAAAAAAATGTTCCAAGTGCAAACACTTGGCCCATGGAGAAAGGTCCCTAAAACAGAAAAATTAGGAATAAAAATGCCAGCAACAGCATATTCCATTCGCTTCTGATCATATTGGTGTCATTGACGAAGAGAATACTTAAATCATACTGTAAACAAAGCTGTGCAATATCATTCTACTAACCTGACAATTAAACTCTCAACACCACGAACTGAATAAACCTCGGTGGTGCCCTCCCTGTCCTTATTGATTGAGCCAGCAGCAAAAGAGAGGAAATAAAGAATGCCTCTTCTTCATTCTCACTATCAGATTCATTGTCTTCTCCATCACTGTCTTCAAATGTTGAAGTGTTTGAACCAGATAGAGCCTGCAGCTTACCGTGTCAGCAACTTTTGTAGGTCGAATCAGTGTGTCCATCAACTCGGGTTCCACATTACGTAGTAGTTTTCCTAAAAAGATTTACTAGATTAAGAGCAGGCAAGAAAGACAAAAATACATACAACTGGGTATTATGGCTCATAACGACGCATGGGGAAGCTAAAAAAGAGCGAGAATTCGTGGCTAAAGGGGGAGAGAAACAACTCTTTTATAATACTTCTTTAGGCTTCTATAGCCTTGCTAACAATAATAACCTAATCAACATCATAATAAAAGCAACGACTACTAAGCCAAATGATAATAATTTATCAAAAATAACTAACTAGATTCTAATAACAGTATTCTTCCTACATCACATAAACTCGCGAAAATGCATTAATTAAAAGCGAATAACAAGATATAATACAACAGAATAAAAATAGAATATAATGTTCAAACACAATTCACCTGCATGCAAGTCTACTGTGTTAAAATTTCTTAGGGCTTGTTTGACATAATGTATTGTATTGTATTATATTTTCTATATATAATATAAATGTAATACAATATAATACGGTTTGCCAAACATGCCATTAAGAATTAGGATCATCAATTTCACAAGAGAACTGGAGACTTCGAAATCGTAACTAATAGACACATATCCACAAATCTCTCCGGAGCTTACCGATCCACTTCTGAAATAGCGAAAATAAGACCTTGATCATAAGGCTTCTAGCTTTCCAACTTTCTGTTTCGGAAATGACTGTTGTGTATAATTTTCTGTCCAAAATCAAAATCCAGGAACGAGATTAGATACCAATATAATTGAACTGCCTACGCTTCCCTTCTCGGACATCAGGGCCAAATTTCTGCAGCAATTTAACAAACACCTCAACTTCAAACATTCACGTTTCCACCAAACCTTTCAAATTGTATAAGACAATTAAAACTAGCCAAAAGAGCTTTGAGAGCAACACCTTCACTAGATTTAGGGCATTTAACACCTCTTTATCGAGAGAAGCCACGCTGCGATCCCGATCAAAGTAAAATTAAACGCAACATTATTAGACATCAATATGGACTCCGGAGAAACTGAATCTTTCAGAATTCAGGCATAAGGTCAAAGGAGAATTTTCTCACTAGAAACTCGTTTAGGTCACACCTGAGAATGCGTTTGATATGAGGAGTAGAGAAGGCCGCGAGCTCCATTCCCCAACGGAGTGCGCGGCGAGCCTCGAGCTTCAGCTGGTTCCGGCTCTTCTTCTCGCCATCGGATTCTGATCCGCTGCTGTTCTCGTCTTAAGAACGGACGGCGTCGGCGGGTTCGGCAACCGGAGCCCACGTGATCGGGGAGAGACGCTGCGGTGAGCGCAATGCACTCTGGTCGGCGAGAAGAGGCGGAGGGTGCTTTTGGTGGTCAGAAGAAACGATGGCGTGAGAGAAAGATGATGAAATGCAGCGCAAGCGCAGTACTGGTGATGAAGCGTCATCGGCCATTGCCTTAGAAGCCTTCCCAGCTGAGGCATCCTGCACTTCTCTTTTGGCTTTTTCTCTTCGCGCTCTTTCTCCCCCGTCTTTCTCTGCTTTACTCGCCGTGCTTCGAAGCTGAATCGATTGTGTCGGCCCCGCTTATGTTGTTTAACGGCTCGAATCTTTCTTGGGTATAAAAAGGTTAGTGACAATTGGTCCAATTACATTTCTTGAATTAAAATATGACTCTAATTTATAAAAATTCTATAAATATCTCATAATAATATCATTAAAATTATTTATATGTAATTATATAGTACAATATGTAATATCATTAAGATAATTACTATATCATTAAAGACATTTTTAAGATATTTTAAATATTATGTTAGATTTTAATTTCATAACAATAATTTGGACATGTATTGTTATTTTTCAGTATAAAAAACCGACGGGCCAACTTAGGCCCGTTCTTTGATGTAAGTGTGAAAGGAGTAAATTAGAGTCCGTGAATTTTTAAAGAGTGAATTAATATTTATTTTTATTGTATAAATATTATTTATATATACTTTTTAAAAATTTTATATATTTAAAACCTTAAATACCCGCTAATTAAATATTATCATCTATTTAAATTTTTATAACAAATTTTCTTATTTTTTAAATAGTTAAATTAGGGAAAAAAATATACATGTATATTTTTTATTTTAATATACTACATTAATGCATTATCATTATCACTTGAAGTTTTTAAAAGATAAAATAAATATTATTGAGTATCATTATCATTATGTATCATTGACTTAATGATATAATAATTATATAACCTATAAGATATACAAAAAAACTTAATAAATATTATATCATTAATTTAATTACACACCACAAAAAAATATATATATATCATTCACTTGAAGTCTTAAGAAATGAAAGTCATTATTTATTATTATCATTATGTATCATTAACTTATAAGCAGTAAAACATATAAAAATACTTAATAATACTATGTCATTAATTAATTATAACACTATAATTTCAATTTGTCAGTAAAATTATATCATTAATTTAATTTCAACACTCTAATTTTAATTTGTCGATAAATCCAACTTGTTGATAAAAAAAGTACATCTTTTTAGGAAATTTTAAAATCGTTATTTTATATACCAATTTGAATTTAAGCAACAAACACCCTAATTCTAGAGTTTTTTTAAAATATAATAATATTATAATCCATTTAAAATCTTAAATATGTATAATATAGTTATTCTAAAAAAATAAATTAAAACTAACAGTATCATTATTATGATCATTAATGTTTTTATACATATGCATTGGGATTTATAAAGAATATTCATAAACTACAGACATATTTTAATTCTACAAATAAAAAAAGACCACATATCTTATTAACCCTAAATTGGATGGTATATCTTTTCTTTTTTTTTTTTACTACCACTATTGTGTTTTCACTTTTTTTCCTTCCTTTTGATCCATGCCACTTTCTCCTAACTAAAAGCTTAAAATATCCTTAAGTAACACATATTTAATTAACCTTAACTAAAAATACTTAAGAACAATAGTGTCTTTTATATTCATTAGAAGCAGTATATTTCAAACCTTATCACATAAGTAGTAAAATTAAAAAACAATACCACAAATGTGGTATTTTCCAAATTGACCTGTGAGAGAATTATGCTTTGAGTTAACAAGACAAATGACCTAATCATATTTATTGAATTAAAATAAGAAGAATTAGAAAAATAACAGATTTTTGAAACCTTAAAAAATAAATGACATGTTTTGAAAATAGTTATAGTATATAGCAGATTTATAATGTAAATAATTTATTTAATGTATAAATAAGATTTATCTACGCCATAAATAAGAGGGTGAAATAAATCATTTGCACCTTATGTATTTACTACATAAATAATTTTTTTTGCACTGTAGTAAGGGTAAATAAATAATTTATAATATAAATTTACTATTTATTACGAATATTTTCAAAACCAGCCATTTAGTACAATTAGCTTTAAAAAGTGACATTTACTACAAACTCCAACCTATAGATATTCTATATATGTCTCAAAATGATATCATTAAAATCAAAAAAATATGAAAAATAGTTTATTATTGAAATTTTTTGAAGTAAATAATATGTTTTAAAAATATTTATAATAAATAACTTATTTTTAGTGTAAATAAAAATTATTTACTTCATAGACAAAAGGGTAAATAAATTATTTTCACTTTAAATCTATTTACTATATAAATAAGAATTATTTTGATAGAAAATCAAATTGGTGAATAAATTATTTACATCATAAAATTGATATTTATTACAAATATTTTTAAAACCTTTTATTTAATACAATTAGTTATGAGAAAGTATTATTTGCTACAATTTTTGTTAAAAAAATTACTATGTAATTATATAATATAATTATGCAGTACAAAATATGTCATCTTTAAAATAAGTACTGTGTAATTAAGAACATTTTTAAAATATTGTGTAATTATATGGGTCACGTATTGTAATTTTTTTATATGCATTTGCAGATTAGGCATATGAAAAAATAAATAAATAAAAAAGAGAGAGTGTGTGATGTAGGAGGAATTAGGATAAATTAGCATTATTAGCATTTAATTTGTTATTTCTATTAGAGATTATTTTTTAGTTTACTTGTTGTTATTTTTAGTGTTTTGTCGTAGAGCTTTTATTGTTTCAAAGGCTATATAAGCCTACACTTGGAAATGTAATAAGACTTAAAATATTGACATTGAATACAAAACTTTTAGTGTTTTCTCCTAGTTAGGATTTTTCCCTTTTGAGAGGCATTTTTAGGTAGGTATTCAAATTTGTCGTTCTAGTTAAGCCGGTAAAATCTTTTTTTCCAATTCCGCTGTGTCAATTGGTATTCCCCATCAATTGTTCCACATATCACACCAATGGACTCACTTGCTAGAAGCTCATTCCCACGTGCTTCTATCGAACTCGAGGACAAGTTTTTTTTTGCAAACGAAGTGAACTGATGTAGGAGAATTATCATACTAGTTATTTTTATATTTTAGTTTTATGTTGTTATTGATCTATCTTTATTTGTTTACTATGTTGTTTGTTTTAGCGTGTGCTTGTTATTGTTTTTGTTAAGAATGCTATAAATAGCCTTATTATCTAATTGTAAAGAGAAGACTATAATATTGAATATTGAATATAAACTTTGAATGTTTTCACGGAGTTGAGGTATTTCTCTTTTGAAGGGTCTTTTTTAGAGGGTATTTAGATTCTCCATCCAAATTAGGCTAGTAAAATCCCTGTTTCTTAATTCCGTTACATTAATTGGCATTAGAGCCTTTGGTTTTTCTTGATGAGGTATGGTAACCATGATCGATGATTGGAACCGCTTCACAAGGAACCGCATCAGAGAAAGATCCACAACAGCGACACTTGGGAGGTAGGACTCGGCAATGGCGACAAAGACGGCGCTTACTGTAGCCCTAAGTTCGCAGCTCGTCCGCCTCCATTCACTCGATCTACAGCGCAATTATCGGACTCGCGCACAAATGGATCTGAACATCACCGGCACGAACTTAGCGAAGGTGGCACCAGCGGAGGAAAGGTGCAACGAGACGACGCCTTTCCTTCCCATCCAAAGTCGCCTATTTCTTGCACCCGTCGGAACAACCTTCAAAGCGGCGTAGGCGGGGAGCTGCAGACCAATATCGGTGGCAGCTAACGTCCTTCGTTCGTAGCAATATCCCACATATCGTGCAAGTGATGTTCAATCATCTGGGCTCAAAAAAGTTAACCAAGCCCAAGAATTTTTTGGGCCAAATCATGTTTCTCACCCACGCGAACAAGGGAGTCCAAATGACATGTATCAGTGCAACAAACTTAGGAGTTAGTTTGTTTTGAGTATTTTTTGTATTCAATAAACTCAAATTTAAATTAAAGTATTAATAATCTTTTAAATACATATTTGTTTTTTAAAAAATTTGAATCCTTAAAGTATTAAGAATCTAAGTTCTTAGAGTTCTGACTCCCTTTAAACTTTTAATACTTAGATATCTTTGCTACAATAATAACTGAAATTCTCTCTTCTCTATTTTAGAGAAAAAAATCATAACTTCTTTATTTGATATTCAATTAAAATGATTTTTTTTCATTATTTTCCTAGTGAAGAGAGGAATAAATTAGGATCCATTTTGTATATTTTTTAGGATCATTAACATTAAGATTTTATTAGATTTGTTAATAAATCAAAAACTATTTTTACCAGCTTTTCAAACACAAATTATAATTTTATTCTATACTCAAATAAAAACTTAAATGTACGTCCAAACGTCAATTCAAA
>CAMOHE010046583.1:5817-59870 GCA_946598075.1 Artocarpus hirsutus | reverse complement strand
TTTTATAAAATTTGAATTGCTATAGTATTTTTAGTCGAAATTAACAGTTCAAACAGATGATCTAAATGCTTTCTAAACTTTATGTAATGCCCTTAAGTGGTAGTTAGTAGTATTTAGTAAATATAAATAAATTTTACAATATCATTTCAAATCATTAAAATTGTACTGATGGATCTTTAAAATGAAACAGAATGAGAATATATTTAAAATTTCAATCCACAATTTAGTGCAGCACCAAATATTAAAAGCACAATAACATCATCATTGTATAGTTTTTAGTCATTAGATAATTTAACACAGCCAACACTACAGTTTAAGAGTTTTACATGATCAAACGAAATATATAAAGCTAAAAAAAACTCTGACACGTTATAGGTAGCGCTGTCATCTACTCCTCATCGGATAGATTTATAACGCCCCTATATGGGGGTTAATAGTTTTTAAATAAATAAAATAAAAATCAAAAAATAAACATAAAATATCAAAGTATTTTGCCTAGGACTTGAATAGAAACTCTTAAAATAAAAATAAAACATAAACAAATAAATAAACCACAGTTTAATGTAGCACCTTAAATTTTAATAATATACAACTGTCATCATCATCATTTCAACCCTCAACAAATCTTAATATAGTCACAGAAAGTAACAATTGATGCTTAAATTATCATGAAGATCATTCATTGCATTCGAAGCAATTCCAACGTAATATAAATACATAGCTTCTTCAACTGTTTTTCTTGTAACCTTCTCACACTTAGTGAGTCCTGAAAAGAGAAAAATATAAGGGAATGAGCGACAACATGCTCAGTAGAAAAACCATTACTCACCTTAAGGTTTTATTTTTTACCACATTAAATCTGCATGGTTAGTTAGTTAGTTTTCATAATTACCCAAATTATGAGATTTATTATGATCATATTCCGTGGATACCATAGTTAATCATTACCAAGTTTCAGACATATACATATATACAATATTAACATTCATTATTATTCCTAGGTATACACATTGCATAAAGTATCACTCAACTTATCGAAACCCAAATGGGCGTGCTTGGCTACCCTCTAAACATTCCGAGAGTATTCCAGTGAGGGGACATCAAGCCCCGAGTCCTCACCAAGTCTATTCCTGTACAGTACGTTCTGGGACTTTCGACCCAAGGGAGTGTCATCACCTTCCTCTTATTTTACCTTTTAGGGTATTCGTGCCCAATGATGTAACCGCTGCTCTCATCACGTCTCACCATTTCTCAATGTTCCATCATTATTTATAGAGTTAATTTTCCTAACCATGCTTCCTAATTTATAACAACATATGTTAATTCATTATGTTCCTCACTAAACAATACAAAGTGAGTTCATGTCATAGTTTCATATGTGATTCTCATATAATAGCACTTCAACATATATATATATATATCTTGTGGTAAAATAATCAATTTTAATTCCATAAAAACCTCACAAAAGATGAGTAATAGAATCCCTACCTTTCAAGCTTCTCAACAATCTTTTAATCTCGGCATTAATTAACGTTAGCTCCATACACTCTTGATCCTAAGTCGTGCATAAAGACAATTAAAACTAAAGCACAACATATAACCACATCCATAAATGAATTAAGTGTAAATCTACATATTTTAGTGTCTAATAAGATCCATAAATCACTTAGGATAGTGTTGAAAAGGTTGCAAGATATTAACGGATTAGAAGGTGAGCAAAGTTGGGTTCACTATCTACAATTAGTACATGGGTTAACAGGTGATTTACTTAAGGTAGACGGGTGATATATTGCCACTGGTAAGTTTACTAGTTTTCAATCCGAGAATTGAAAAATTCATAAAAAATAAAATACAACTTCAATTTACGCTCATGATAGCTAGTTGGAAAGCTTAAGATGTCTACTTTTGAAATATGCAAACCAATTTACAAAATTTATTTTCATAAAATCCTAGAATTTCAAGAAAGTGCTACTTCCCATAGAGATAATACAAGGTTTATGGAAGGTTAAGTTTCTCTTTAACCTAAAGCATATTATTCTCGTTCAAAATCCCAAAATCATTCCAAAATATGCAGCATTCATTATATGATCATAATAAACATATTCTCATGAGTTTTATACCAAAATCATCATCAAACCAAAATAAAGGTTGGTTGTCGGTTTTAATTCAAGACTCAAGTTTTTATTCATAAATGCTCAAATATGCATGTTAACATAATTAGAAATTTGCTTGTACTTTGAACACAAAAATTATACACTAAAGATGGAGAAACACATACTAAAAACCAAGTTTAAATTAAAGAAAACCTACCTTAAAACTCCTTTGAAAAATACCAAAGTTTGGGTAAAAATCAAGCTTGAATAGACTCCAAAACAACTTCAAACATGGCTGAAAATTATAGTTACTTTTGCTGCAAAGAGAGATATATACTTTGTGTCTTTAGTTAGAAATTGAAGTGAGAAAGGGAGAGAATGAGAAACTAGAGAAGAAGGTGGTGATGATTGAATAAAAAGGCATCAAAATAATTGAGGAGCGGAAGATAATTGTAGGTTTATGGGGAAAGTGGTAGGAAGAAACAAATGAATATTAAAAGAAAATATTATCATGTCTCCCCTAGAGACTTTTAGTAAATAATGCCTACATAATTTAGGGGGCAAATGGGGCAAGTTGTGGAAGAAGATGAAGGAAGCATTAAAAAGGTAGTTGAGAAAATATATCAATGTTTTCTAGTAGTTGAGGTGAATTAATTCTATGTCTCATTCGGAGACCTTTAGCCAAATGAGAAGGAGGTTACTTAATTGAACATTAATGTAGGGGGACAAGGATGGTAGAAGTGGGTTATAGGTAAATTTTTGAACGTTTCCTATGAAGCCTTGGTAAGAAATACTAAAGTGACATTTTATTCACATGATTTTTATAAAAAAAATCATACCGTTAAAATAACGGGTGTTTCAAGATTACACTGAACTCTATTTATAAGGTGAAATAATATGGAATGAGTATCAACTTACCTAGGAAAACCATGACTCCTATTTAGGTTTTATCATTTACCATATCAATACCTACATAGTTAGATTATTATCCAACAATATTATTTATTTTATAACAATTCCCTTATATTCATATTTGGTAGATACACTATAATAAATCTTACCATGTTTCTACAACATATAATATAATTCATAATTAAATAATATTTTTTAGTATCCATAACGAAATTGAGAATGACGTCTCTCTTAACGTAACCCTAAAGGATACTTTTGACAACTCAAAACACCAACCCATGAGTTGTCGATGAGGGAACATCAAGTCTCGAATCTTCACCAAAATGTTTCTAGTATAGTGTGTTTTGGGACTTTTGACCTAAGGGAGCGTCGATGCCTCCCTTTATTTACTTTTTAGGGTATACATACTCAAGGATGTAACTGTTGTCTTTTTTATGTTTCACCATCCTTTTATATCCTTACCGATATATAGAGAGTCTGTATTATCTGACCATGCTTCTTAAAATTGTATTAAAACATGTCAAATCACTTGACCTTGTTGAACACTACAGGATGAGTCTACGGTATTATGTCTTGAAACACCCGTTATTTTAACGGGTATGATTTTTATAAAAATCATATGAATAAATTGTCACTTTAGAACTTCTTACCAAGTCTCTGTAAGAAGCATTCAAAATTTACCTATCAACCACCTCTATCAACCTTGTCCCCCTACATTAATGCTCAATTAAGTAACCTCCTTCTCATTTGGCTAAAGGTTTCTGAAAGAGACATAGAATTAATTCACTTCAACTACCAAGAGACATTGATATATTTTTTCAACCATTTTTTTAATGCTTCCTTCATCTTTTTCCACAACTTGCCCCATTTGCCCCCTCAATTATGTTGGCATTATTTGCTAAAAGTCTCCATGGGAGACATGATGATATTTTTTTTAATGCTCATTTATTTCTTCCTACAACTTTCCCCATAAACCTACAATTATCTCCCGCTCCTCAATTATTTTGATGCCTATTTATTCAACCATCACCACTTCCTTCTCTAGTTTCTTATTCTCTCATTTCTCACTTCAATTTCTAACTAAAGACACACGGCGTAAAACACTCTTTATAGCCAAGTAACTATAATTCCTAGCCATGTTTGAAGCCGCTTTGGAGTTAATTCAAGCTTAATTTTTAACCCAAACTTTGGTGTTTTTCAAAGAAGTTTTGAGGTAGGTTTTCTTTAATTCAAACTTGGCTTTAGTATGTATTTTTTCCATATTTAATGCATGTTTTCCTTATTATTTGCAAGAAAGGCTAGAGATATAGTTTAATGATGATTTTGGTATAAAACTCATAAGAATATATTTATTATGATACATGCTGCCTATTTTGGAATGATTTTAGAATTTTGAATAAGAATAATATGCTTTAAGTTTAAGAAAAGCTTAACATTCCATAAACCTTGTATTATCTCTATGGGCAGTAGCTCTTTCTTAAAATTCTAGGATTAGATGAAAATGAATTTTGTAAATTGGTTTAAATATTTTAAAAGTAGACATTCCAAACTTTTCAACGAGCTATCATGAGCCTAAATCGAAGTTATATTTTATTTTCTATGAATTTTTCAATTCTTGGGTTAGAAACTAGTAAACCTATCAGTGGCAGTATACCACCCGTCTACCTTAAGTAAACCACCCAATAACCCATGTGCTAATTGTAGATAGTGAACCCAACTTTGCTCACCTTCTAATCCCTGAATGTCTTACAACCTTTCTAAAACCATCCTAAGTGATTTATGAATCTTATTAGAGACTAAAGTATATAGATTTACACTTAATTCATTTATGGATGTGGTTATATGTTGTGCTTTAGTTTTAATTATCTTTATGGACGACTTAGGATCAAAGGTATATGGAGCTAACATTAATTAATTCTGAGATTAAAAGATTGTTGAGAAGCTTGAAAGGTAGGGATTCTATTACTCATCTTTTGTGAGATTTTTATGGAATCTAAATTGATTGTTTTACCACAAGATATATGTATCTATGTTGAACTGCTATTATTTAAGAATCACATATGAAACTATGACATAGACTCGCCCTGTATTGATTAGCGATGAACATAATGAATTAACATATGTTGTTATAAATGGAGAAGCATGGTTAGGAAAATTTAGCTCTGTAAATGATATTTGTATATAAAGAAATGGTGAGATGTGAAGAGGGCGGCAGTTACGTCCTTAGGCACGATTACCCTAAAAGGTAAAACAGGGGGAAGGTGATGACGCTTCTTTGGGTCGAAAGTCCAAGAACACACTATACAGGAATCGACTTGGTGAGGACTCAGGGCTTGATGTCCCCTCACCAGAATACCCTCGGAATGTTTGAAGGGTGGCCAAGCTCGCCCATTTGGGTTTCGATAAGTGGAGTGTTACTTTATTTAATATGGATTCCTAGGAATAATGATGTGGTTATATGTTGTGCTTTAGATTTATACTTAATTCATTTATGGATGTGATTATATGTTGTGCTTTAGTTTTAATTATCTTTATGGACAACTTAGGATCAAAGGTGTGTAGAGCTAACGTTAATTAATTTCGAGATTAAAAGATTATTGAGAAGCTTGAAAAGTAAGGATTCTATTACTCATCTTTTGTGAGGTTTTTATGAATTTTAAATTGATTGTTTTACTACAAGGTATATGTATCTATGTTGAACTGCTATTATATGAGAATCACATATGAAACTATGACATGGACTCGCCCTGTATTGATTAGCGAGGAACATAATGAATTAACATATGTTGTTATAAATTGAGAAGCATGGTTAGGAAAAATTAGCTCTGTAAATGATATTTGTATATAAAGAAATTGTGAGATGTGAAGAGGGCGGCGGTTACGTCCTTGGGCACGATTACCCTAAAAGGTAAAATAGGGGGAAGGTGATGACGTTTCCTTGGGTCAAAAGTCCAAGAACACACTATACAGGAATCGACTTGGTGAGGACTTGAGGCTTGATGTCCCCTCACCAGAATACCCTCGGAATGTTTGAAGGGTGGCCAAGCTCGCCCATTTGGGTTTTGATAAGTAGAGTGTTACTTTATTTAATGTGGATACCTAGGAATAATGATGAATTATAATATTTGTATATCTGTATAAGTGTGAAACTTTGTAATGGTTAACTATAGTATTCACGAGATATGATCATAATAAACCTCATAATCTGGTATATGATGTAAATTAACTAACCATGCAGTTTTAATGTGGTAATGAATAAAACCTTAAGGTGAGTAATGGTTTTTCCTACTGAGCATGTTGTCGTTCATTCCCTTATATTTTTCTCTTTTCAAGACTTATTAAGTATGAGATGATTACAAGAAAATAGTTAAGGAAGCTATGTAATTATATTATGTTGGGATAGCTTCGAATGCAAAGAATGATCTTCATGATAATGTAAGCATCGATTGTTACTTTCTGTGACTGTATTAAAATTTGTTGAAGGTTGAAATGATGATGATGACAGTTGTGTATTATTAAAATTTAAGGTGCTACATTAAACCGTGGTTTATATATTTGTTTATGTTTTATTTTTATTTTGAGAGTTTCTATTCAAATCCCGGGCAAATTACTTTGATGTTTTATCTTTATTTTCTGATTTTTATTTTATTTATTTAAAAACTGTTAACCCCCATATAGGGGCGTTACATGTCTTAAGTGACATTTATATAATAATATTGACAAAATAATATATAATTTATCTTGCAAAATAGAGAACTAATTTTAATTAAACAAAACCTTATAAAAGTTAAGTAATAAGATCCCTACCTCTTTGGCGAATAATCTACTGATAACTTCTCACTCACAACACCAGCTCACCATGTAAGCTCCAATTACTTTCTTAACCTTAAGATGCATAAAGATCATAAATTTAACTTGAATATTAACCTCATAATTAGGTTAATTTTTTTTATTAACGTGCCCCGTAATTAATACGCTCTAAATATGCATATAAATATTAATACATAATTTAAATCAAAGTTTGAGTTTTGAAAATCTAACCACAAAATTTAGCTCAAAAACGTTGTTTGATCTTGAAAATCTTCAAGTTTTCTTGATCTATAAGTTTGTGGCAGGTCATTTTTGTGACTTTGGGTGGAAAAAAAATGAAGTTTTAATGTTGGTTTCTTTGTTTTTCCTCGGTTATGACTGTTGTGGAAGGGAGAACGAAGAAGTAGAAAAAAGAAAGAAAAGAAGGAAGAAGGAGAAAGTGAAGAGGAAAGAAGAAGAGGATAAACAAAAAAAAGAAGACAGAAAATTAAAAATTAAATAAATCATTTAACATCCTATTGAATATGAGATTTTGTTTAAGTATGATAAGAAAGCAACAAAAGAGAAGGTAAAAATGAGTCTTCATAAGAGACTTTGATACATTTAATGCCAAATAGCATTTTTGTAATTAAATTAAAGTCCTAAGGGTATTTTGGTGGGTGTAAAAAAATTTTAGAAAAATTAAAAATAGGTAGAATATATAATATGATATAAATTTTAGATGCAATAAAATTTTACAAAATTTAAATTGGTACACTAATAATTAAATTAGATATAATTATATCTGTTAAAAATAATAGACGTTATTGTTTCTAAAAAACATAAAATATAAAACCTCACAAAAGAAATGAAAAGAATCATTGGAAAATTTGTTAACGTGTATGTGCATATAAGATGCACGTACATATCATCCTTCTTTACTTTGTTACGGAAATTTGGCTTTGCTCATTTGATCAAAGGCCTTCTACATTGTTGCATTTGCCTAAAGGGTGTAAATGGGCAAGTAAATTTTGTCTCAATAAATTATCCAAAATACTCTAAAAACTTAAAAATATTTATATTAAAAGTTTTGACATAAAAAATTATAGATAAAAGATAGGTGTTTTGTGAATAAACTTAAAACAGAAGACATAAAAGCAAAAGTCAAAGGATAACTAAAAGCCACTTAATCTTGCTTCCTCTACCAAATCCCATTTATAATTCCCTAATAAGAAAAGGATTGAATGGTTCTGCTTTTTGGCCATTTTGACTTTTTGAAGCTAGTGTGATAGGCTGCAAGCTGTACTCAGTCTTCCGTCCATGCCAGCAATTACCGCAACTGCCCTGCACATCACTTTCATTGCTTTTGTCATTTTACATTACCCTGTGTCATAATGAAACATGCACATTAATATTTTTTAAATAACAAAGTACGAACATAATGTTTCTCTGAAACTAACATATATGGCACCTTCAAAACCATAACATCCTATCACTTTACTATCTGTGTATCAAATATGTGATTAATTTTAGATTAGCGTTGATTTTGATGTTTTCTTTTTAATGGTAACTTGTTAAAACAAGACTTACCCAAAATATTCCCACTGGTAGGTGTCAATAAAGGTTGATTTTCCATAATGGTGGCTAAATACTAAATTGAGGTCTAGTCAAGTATGGAGTTATTTTTTCCTTTTATTTTTTTGGACGTTTATAGTCCAGTTGGTCTTGCTAAAGTAAAGATTCTTAAAGAAGTTTTTGCAGAAGAAAATCCCGTGAAACAATGGTATATTTCAATAATTTGAGATGTACTGTGCACTTTAATCTTAGTCATTAAATAATATAAATAAACAATCTCAGTGGCTGGAAAAAAAAAATAAATTTTTGCTTAAAAAACTTTCAACAATCCCCCTCCCCCCTTGTTTTTTCTTTTTTCTTTTTTTTTTCTATTATCTAACGAGTGAAATTGGAACACCTAGTACATTTATAGTTTAGGCAATTTTCATAGTAGGAAAGGTAAATTTTACTCTAAACTGTAGACCATTTTAGCCGTTGAATTAACTTTTTAATGGTCTAATCTGCGTTTAAAACAATTATATGTTATGCGTTATAAATTTTTAACATAGACAGTTATCTATTAGACCGTAAAAATTAAGGACGGTGCTACTAGACGGCCTTCCCTCCTTAACTTTTTTTCTTTCAACATTGTTCCTAAAATTTATAAAAATCACATCCCTTTCAAAATTATATTCTATCCCCCTAAATATATATTTTGCCCTCCTTGAGTTATACTCTATTCTTTGACTACTTTTTCTAGCTTTATTTCTGGTTAAAATACGAATGTAACAACTAAAACACCTTATTTTATTGGTGAAGTAAAGTTGTCTTGTTCACCGTAAAAATTTCCGCTAGTTTACACCGTAATATTCAGGGGCTAATTTCAACTAAAGTAAGAACATGAGAATGTGCCAAAGCCCCAGTGACGACATAGGATCTATAAAGGGTGTTTACTTGTCTGGAAAGGCATCTGATGAATGAATCAAGTAAAGTCCAAGAAATCCACAGTTCTGAAAAAAAGAAGAAGGGGTTTTTGCTCTCCATCACACGTTGGCATCGGATTCTTTGGCTAAGGGTCCTGTGTGCTCATTACCACTCTACTTCAAGCAGTTTGGCTTTTGCCGGTTGGAAGACGGTCAACAGCTCCCCTAATAACCGCCACGAGTCTTCATTTCATTCGATAAAGACCAGGAAATCCTTGGCGAATTGACATAAATTTCAAGATTTTTGCTATTTTCTCAAGAAGAGGACATAATAGAGGGGAGAAGATATGGTCTATGGTCATGCTTTTAATTAATTAGAATTCTTTGGGAGGATATAAAACTGATTTAAATGGTTAGATTTTGTAAGTTTTGCATATACTTTTTTAGTAATTATTATGATGTAATTTAAACTACCTCTAGCCTATAAAAACATACATTAGAAGTGGAGACGCCTCATTGAATGAGGTGAAGCTACACCTGCATTGAATAGAGGCACCTACCAACTTTTGAGATTTTTCTTTTTATCAAGGAATTATTTTTTTTTTTCTAAAATCGTAGTAATATACATAACTTTTTTTAAATTATAACTAAGTCTTTACTGTTAATTAAAATATGTTGTTGTAGCAAGACAAATTAAATTCGTATCTTTCACGTGATAATTGAAATATATAACCACATTTCTAATTTTACTTCATAGGTCTCATTTTAAAAAAATAATAAAAGAAAATGCTACCCCTACTCACCAAGAAAACTCCACTAATTAACACCCATATGCAATTTTCTACCAGCACTACATGAGAGTAGGTGTTGAAAGTGAACGTCCTTGTATACATTTTATACTTAGATGACTTCTATTTTGTAGGTTTAAACTCTAGATCATAACTTATAGTGTGTTTGACAATTCAACCAAAACTTTTAGCTGTTATAGTGTAAAACTCTTTTATGTTATAATGTTTAAAAAATTAAGCTATAATTTAAAGTTCTCATATATTATAATATTTTTTTACCAAAATTCATTCAAACTATTGATCAAAACCACACATTTCAAACACCTTACAATATCTTGACTCTCTTATTGATCCAACGATAAAAAAGTGTTAAAAGAACTAATGACACTAAAACACCTCTGAATTGTCAATTTTAATTTGTTGTTATTTGCTCGTCAGTCGCACTTACGGGGGTCATTTTTGTTTTCAAGTAAGACTCTTGACAACTAACAATTAGAAATTTAGTTGGGAAAGAAAACGAAAGAAAGAAACCTGTTTTAGAGAGGAAACAAACAGAGAGAGAACAATGAAACCATTGGTCAATGCCCAATGCTGTTAGAACACGTGTCACGTACCATGTATGGCAATACTATTGTCAAAAGATAAAACTTTTTCATTCTCTTTTGTTAAAATCTGGTTTAAAAGTATACTAGATTATAGCATATAGTAATTTTATATGGTTATATAGGATTGCTTTTGTTAAAATGGAGTAAGGGGCTAGTGAAAATAATATAATAAAAATTACACATAGGTTTATGGTGCAATATGAAAAAACACTTACTTGATATGATACAGTTTTAAATTGTTAAATTGGGGTGAAACAAAATTTGAGAATTTGACAAATCTAATTTAACTCAACCAATGAAATATGAGATAATCTGAATTTGATAAATTAAAATAAAAATTTGCATTTACCCACCCAATCTAATTTTTCATTAATGGGTTTAGGTTGAGTTTTTCATAACCGTACACACCCAATATACCATATATATATATATATAATAGTATTTAGCATATATGTTGAAATTTTAATATGATGTTATACTAGGATAAAAAAAGCTGATAGTTTATATAGTTCTTTGGTTTCACACATGTTTTAAGTACATACTAGATAATCCTTTAAAAAAATACATTTGATGTTATACTTTTTATTAAGATTTGTTTGTTAGTCTATGGATTATGGACTTGAGTTTGTTTTGTAAACTTTTATGTTTTTGTTGATTTAGGATTTTGGAATAATATTGTAACTTATAATTTTATGAGACAATTAATATGCGATGAATTTTATTTTTATTTTATCTATTTCTTATTCTAGTAAACCACTAGTTTGATTTTTTTCTTTGTTTTATTATATTCAATTTGATCAACTTACCCGATCTACTTAGATTTTTATTAGGTAGGTTGCTTTTAAAATTTGAATTTATTAGGTAAATTAAATTTGAAATCAATCCATCTAAATTTTAATTAGATGAGTAAAAAAATTCTTAAAATTCACACAACTTACATGATGTTCACCCTTTACTGTTAAATCATATAGAATCACATCAATTTATGAATATAAGATTAATTCGCGAAGTTTGCTTAAAATTGTCTATAGATGTGATGAGGTACACCCTACTACACAACTTTTTTATCCCATTATTTATTTTTGTTTTAAGGATTCGTACCCCATTATTTCCGCAAGCCCGTTTTTCTCAATGCTTTGCATTCCTCCAAAAAATTACAAGTGAGACCCGTATAAAAAACGTTTTGGACAGCCGTTCCTGTATCTTTCTTCCAAGTTTCAACCACAATAATAGGAGAGAGAGAGAGGGAAAGATCATGCTACCCAATATAGGGATGCTCCATTAGTGGCTTTTGCTCACCAGCGAGGACACAGATGAGGTAATGACTGAGGAAAAAAAAAACACACTTTTTTCTCTCTCCTCCCCATTGCCTCTTCAACAGTCCATTAAAAAACAAAAACCACACACTCTCACTCTGTTCTTGATCTCAATTCTCTTTTCCTCATAGAATCAAGACCCCAAAAACAGACTCAAAAAAAAAAAAAAAGAAAGGAAAAAAATGGGTTCTGAAGCAAAAGCAAAAGCAGAAGCAGGGTCAATCCCAACACCAAAACTGCCCTTGTTTTCCATTTCCATCAAACAGCACATGGCTTCTCCAGAGCATCCTGGGATGTTGACCCCTCCGTTTCAGACCTCACTTTCTGTCCCATTTCGCTGGGAAGAAGAGCCCGGAAAGCCAAGGCCTTGTTTGGCTCTCACAACACTCTCAGCTCATGATAACATCATGGCCCCAAAGTGCTTGGAACTTCCTCCGAGGATGTTGTTTGAGACCAAACTGCCCTCTCCCACAACAGTCTTGGAAGGCCCTTATGTGGGCAGGCAAAGATTTCAGTCCTCTTCGTTTACAATGAGCGGCAGTGAGTGTTATGGGTCGTTTAGTCCTGAAAGCGGGTCCCTTGGTGCAATGGTCCTCAGCAAGAGAGGCTTCAAGGTGAAAAGATGGTTTGGTTCTTGGAGGAGAAGGGTATTGCTGAAAGGTAATAATAAGGAGGTTTCCAGGGGTAGTTATGTCTTTCCACCTTCTGTCGATAGAGGGAGTGATGAAGGTGGTGGTGGTGGAGGAGAGAGTGGTCAAAATGTAAAAGTGAAGATGACCAAGATCAGAAGGGGTGGTAGCTTTTCGAGCCTCAGTAACTATCCTAGGTCCCACTTTTGGGTAAGTTTTCACTTCTCCCAGCAATTCTGTGTTTTCCTTTTTCTTAAAAGTTTTTTTTCTTTCTCCCTTGGTTTTTTTTTTGTGAGACTAATTACCACTTCTTTTTTCTATCTCAAAGGAAAAATAAAAAAAAAAGGGAAAAAACAGCACTCCTTTGGGGCTTGTTTGGTTTATTGTTTTGCATTAAACACTTTATTGGACTGGTCTTGATTGACCAAACGAAAAAAAATCTGGTGATATTGTGTTTGCTAGGATTTTGAAGATCTGATAAGATGGGTTTTCATTATCTGTATGTGAGTGTGTTTGGTAACGTCATTTTAACCCCTTAATTTCAACCGGTACAATCTAAAGCTCTTCCATAATACTACAGTACAGGGTGAGCAGAACTCGTTCCGAAACGTTCTCTCTATGTTTTTGTGGAATGAAATCTATCTTCAAGCCAAAAAGAAAAATAAGGTGGTTTCTGTTTCTGTCCCTACTTTTTTGCAGGCAACAATTTGTGAGGGCTTGAAGCAGGCGGTTCCATGGAAGAACAAGAAATTGAAGAGAGGCCTATGATGAACGAATCTTCTCTCTCTCTCTGAGCATCATCAATAATGTCCAAATCAATCACAAGACACTCAACACATGGTCATATAATGTTTTCCTGCAATGTGAGGATGACATATCGTGTGATGTCTATAGTGTGTCAATTCACTTGTTGTCTTCCATATCTGTCGTGCCCGTTTCAACCTAAAACGTTTTTAGTGCGCCTATTCTCTGCAATCTCTCTCTTAAATATATGTAAATTAGTTGACTTTGTTATCCAATTCCGTAATATAGTAGGGTATGGAATTGAGAAAATTACATGAAGCCTACAATATCAGTGTATAAAAAGATTCCTTTTGCAATATATTTACAATAAAAAAGTTGGGGGGAAGAATTTGAAAAAGAGGCCTAAAAAAATTTCAATTGGGGAAGGAAATCCAATCAAAATTACATTCATATAAAACTTATGGGTACGTTTTGCAAACATGTTTTAACTACATAACTGACACTGTTATAATATAAAATTAAAATAAGCTACAATATAAAAATTTTATATATTACAATAAAATCGATTCAACTTTTAGTTTCAATTACGTTGTCGTGTACACTTTATAATAGAAACTATAAATTTTTTTTAGAGTAGGAATTTTTTTTTCCCTACCACCAGGAACTTTTGTTTTTAGTTATTAAATTAATTTTTGCCAATCTAATATGTGAGTAGTAAAAATTTTAAGTTATTTATTGTAAATTTTTAATGTAAATACTTAAAAATTAGGTTGGTAAAATATCAATTCTTTTAGTAGGAGAAAAGGACAGTTGGAGAGTTGGACAATTTTTAGTTTTTACAGTAAAGGTTGTTGAGAAGGGTGGTGGGAATTGATGATGAGTTATTTTTACTGTAGCATATGAGAGCTTTACACTAGTAATTTTTTTATTGTTACTGTAGCATATTAAAACTTTACATTGTTTAAAACTGAGTTTGTAGCATGTGAGAACTTTATATTGTAGTAATTTTTTTTATTGTTACTGTAACATGTTAAAATTTTACACAAAATTAAATTTATAGTAAAAATTATGTAGTGGAAACTATTACCAAACACATGATAAGTTTTTAAAAAGTATTTGTAAGTGGGACATACAATCTAACAAAAATCAAATACAAGTCCCAATGGTAAAAAGTGCCTATTTGAACATCATAGTTTTGTTTGATAATTTAATTGAAACTTTTTAGTTTCTAACTATTACAATAAAATTTTTTTATATATTATAATATAAAGTAAAATTTTATTACATTATAAAACTCATGTATATTATAGTATTTTAGTTTTTATATGTAGTTTTAATTATGTTTTTAAACTCATAAGTTTTTATAGGTAGTTTTAACTATGTTTTTAAACATTTTGTGGGTATAACGTTTGTCAACACCTAGAAACAAATATAGATGCAACTAGTCATGCCATCTACCAAATCCAACCAAATCTATACGATCTGAACAAATTGCACGCTATCTTCTCATAAGAAGAAGTTGCCCTTAAATACTTGCCGTTAAAAACACGGGGTTCATGTAACCAAGAGCTCTGCCACCAATATGTTCAAATTGGTTTTTAAAGCTCGGACGAAATCATATTTTTAAAATTTTTTAAAATAAATATCAGGTCTCGACAAAATTTATAGTAAATTTTAGGAAAAAATACCACTAGTTAAAAATTTTTTACTCATAATAAATAGATAAGTAAAAAATATTTTTACCAAATAAATTTTATATTTATTATTATTTATTACAAATATTTTTAAAACCTAGTATATACTTTAATAAGTTTAAAAAAAGAAATGACATTTCCTACTGTTTTTGTTAAAGCTATAATGCAGTATTACCCAGCTCTAATTGAAGACTACCCAATTTGCAATTTGGCAAGAGCAACGACACTGCAGGATAAGACTTCTGTAGAAGTGACTAATTTGAAACGAAATTAATGGGAGATCAGGTTACAAAGAAAAAAAAGGACTCTTCATGTGATTAAAATCTCAAAGATGCATCAGTTCGGTTCCAAATGAACCTAGCTGCGTGATTTACGTCAAAACATGGCGAGCACCATTCATATTGCTTACATAAAACAGGAAGAGATTCAACAAGCATTTTATACTTAAATCACCATGAATCATTTTAAAGTCGAGATTATTTGATTAATGAGAATCATAAAGTGCTGAAAACTGGAGGGAGATTCTTCGAACTACTTGATTCCAGTGATCTGCAATGCTCCTATTTCTTACCCGTCATACCCGCAACAACCTGCAAATTCACCAACATATAGATGTAACGGAAACGATTTTTCTTTTTGTCTAGAAAAATGCTACAAAAAGGGATGGTGATGCAACATAAGGGTGCAACACACCGGACAGATTAGTAAGGACTACATTCGTTAAAGCCTTTCCTTTTAAAATCAAATCTACAAGGGTTAGCTTTCTATTTTTAAGCATGGGTTAATCCCACCAATGGTCTCTGATGCTTAAAAAGTCTCACTTTGATCCCTTATCTATTACTTAGTTTCAATCCCTCCGCAATTAGGTGTAAACTATTTGATAGAAATATTTTAAAATGTCCCTTTTTAGTTCCTAATTTATTCTAACAGTGAAACTAAAAGCGAAACAAAATAATAGATCAGTAACCAAAGTGGGTTATTTTATAAGTTTTCTGTTAAATATTTAACAAACAACAGAGGGACTAAAACTAAAACGAGTGTAATGGATTAAAGACCAAAATGAGACCCTTTAAATGTTTAAGACTAAAGTGGGACTGAGGGTATTTCTCAAGGACCATTTGTATGATTAACCGTTCAAGCATCTTATCTTTGGCAGTCATGTTCAACACCGCAGATGGGATTCAAGCATGCCAATTATCACCAAGGACAAGATAAAAGAAGCAAGGACTCAATATAAAGGTGCATAAGAAGATGAGAAAATGCCGACTAATAACCTAAGGAACAGTCCCTATTTATACTCACATCACTTAGAGCAGGTTGAGGGGCTTGCTCCGACGCTTTGTAAGAATCCAAAATGGGTCTTACTACTGCCGGAAGGAAGAGGCCTGAAATTTGAACAAAATGACAAGTAGTATAATAAAGAGATTCCAAACCCAAATAAATAATATGATCAAATCCCCCAAATAAATAACCCACTAAAACATTATCAAGTTAATGGGAAATACACAAAACCTTTTTTCAATCGCCAAAAAACAAAAAGAACGTCAGTCTTCTTTATAGAGATTAGGCTAAAACAGATCAACAATCTCCCACTATGGATGGTATATTACAATTCATCAGATGAAAGAATTTAGCCAAAAATTTTCTAATAATAAAAGAAAAGATTATCCAAATGATAATGTCCTAATTTAGATCTCAATCAGGACCTAATTGCCACTCGCCCAGAGGAGCTGTGTGAGCATCTCTTACTATTCTCCTCGAATCAAGTTCTTCAACATTAATGAAAAAGTATGTTCTCTTCCCCATAATAAGCTAATACATCTAGTAAACTGGACAATTCTCCTTAGGCTAGTCGCTCAAATTCAAGACCACCATAACAACTATGAAATGCCATCTTTTACCAGACTCAACAACCAAAAAGCTATAGTGTACTAGAAATTACTTTCTCTGCACTCGGTACACATAAACGTTAAATCCCTCGCCACAGTTTTAAAGCTAACGACTGTAATCCAAGTATCTCAATAGAGTCCTCCATTATGAAGCAAGAGCCTACAGCAATATCTTTTATAAAATATAAATAAGCTACCTCGACAAATACCCCAATTTCATGAGAGTTTCAATTCTCATCTCCTTCATCGAAATATTTTGCCCCTTAAACTAAAAGTTTCAGACATGGAACATTGAATAAAATATAAAATTTCTACTCGTCATTTATCTTCTACATCAAATGCAGGCAATATTGATTTCTAGTCTCAACCAAATCAATTTAATCTCTTCTTGAAATGCTCAACACTCAAGACCAATAACAAGAGGTGTATTGTATATCTGACAAATTAGTGAACTTTCCGGTCAATAGAAGATACAATTTAACATAAAATGTGTTGAACTAATTATGGAATCTGATTTGACAATAAAAAAGCCCTAAAATCCGGGAACTAACAACGTAGGTTCTATCAACTGTGGACAAAATCTACAAAAGAACAAAAATTCAAATCATAGAAAACTATAATTCGTGTCTCGTGCATTGCCCTTCGAACCTTAATCATCTAATTTCAAGAAAATCAAACCAAAAGCCGAAAAAAAGAAGGAGAAGAAGAAGAGGAGAGAGAGAGTACCGAAACCGGCGATGAGGCAAGAGGCAGCCACTACAGGCTCTTGAACCACGAACATCTTCAACTTCTCCATCACCGCCATATCTGTCTCTCTCTCTCGCTCTGGCTCTGTGGTTCTTTGAGTTCTTGAATGTTCTTGTGTTGCCTGGGTGGTCTCCGCTTCTCAGTGGATGAATGGATTCGGATCTGATGAACATAGGTGCGAAACGAAATGACCTCCAGCGTCTTAACGAGTCGGGTTCACGGATCTAAGGTGGCCCAAACATGGAGGCTCTGAACTCCACAACTTCATGGGCCTAGGAAAATTAATGGCCCAATCACGAATGATTTTTGACAAAGAAAAAACTACATCATATGCCATAAACCACCTCACTTGTTAAAATTACCATTTTATTTGTTATTTTTCAAAACTGCATTTTTTTTATTTTATTTTTAAAATAATAACTAAAAATATACTATTTTGTCCTTTATAATTCACTTTTAAATTTTAAAAACTTTAAAGGGTGTTTGAAAAAGTAATGAGAATTAATGGTTAAAATTATTTTTATTGTAATATATAGGAGCTTTATATTATAAAGATTATTTTATTATTATTATAGCATATAAGAATTTTATACTATTTATAACTAAAAAAATGATCGATCAATCTTGCCAAACATGGAGTAATTCTTCACTCTCTGTCTGCCTCTCTCTCCTCCCACACTTTCTCACTCAAGCCTCCCTGCTCTCTGTCTCTTCTCTTTCTCTTGGATTCCCTTGCTCTCTATCTCCTCTTTCTCTCAGCCTCTCCCGTTCTTTCTCCTCTAGGCCAGCATCACGTCCTGCCATTAAAGACGCCGAAGCTAGTTCTCGTCTCTATCGTCGTCCCAATGCGTGCGAGGGTTGCGATCTGAGAAGTTCACGGTTGGGCCTTCTTTGTAACCACCGTGGCACTGTCAATAGCTTCGACATCGGCGATGATGTCAGTTGCCTTCGATGTCATCGTCGCACGCGACCACTGCGGCACCGCCAACCGTTGAAGTCAAAGCCACGTCGCTTCTCTGTCGTCGTCCCGGTGCTTGTGAGGGTTGTGATATGAGAAGTTCACAGGCGGGCCTTCTTCACGACCACCATGACATCGCCAACTGCAGACGCCGAAGCTAGATCGATGATGAAGTCAATTGTCTTTGATGTCACTGCCGCTCGCGACCACTACGAAACCACCAACGGTTGACGCCAAAGCCAAGTCTTGTCTCTGTGACCGTCCCGGTGCATTCGAGGCCAGGCTTACTTCGTGGTGGATTTTGCTATAGGTTTAGTTAGAATGAAAATTCTTTTAAGGCTTTGTTACATTTTTGGTGGATTTTGCTGCAGATTCAAATGATTTTGCTGCACGTTCTTAATTTGTGTTTAGTTTTGTTGATTGGAACTTGCTAAATTAATATAGTGAAATAGAAATTAGCATTGTAGTTTGATTTTGTGAGATGTGAATTTTGGGAGATCTGTATTTGATTTTGTGTTTTTATTTGGTAATGTTGATCTTACCGAACCTTTTTTTTGTTTTTTCAATTTTTGTGGTTGTATCTATTTGCTGTCAAAGATTTATAGGGTGTTTAGAAGAGTGGTGGGAACCACTTTTACTATAGCATGTGAGAACTTTTTACTATAGCAAATTTGTTTTTTGTTATTGTAGTATGTGAAAACTTTTTACTGTTTATAACTGAGATTGTGGTGGGAACCACTTTGCCAAACACCCTCTTAGAAAAAGCTCTGAATTGCAGATTTGTTAAATCCTGTTTTTTTTTTTTTGGCTTGATCTGCTCTTTGTTTGTTTGTTTTTTTAACTTTGGAACTTGGTAGGTTCTAGGTGGAATTTGACTGGTTCCGGTGAGTTCTAAGACAGAATTTGACAGTATATGCGGTTTTTTGAACGGAATCTAATAGGTTTTGTGTTGAAACTCGAAGGGTCCTAGAACGAAATCTAACTCAAAACCCTAGCAGGTTCTATTATGCTTTGGCACCCTGTGCTGTTGATCAGAGGCGATAACGCATTTCTTTGTTTAAAAAAAAAAGTTAGAATTTAGTAGGTTTTACTTTGGAACCTAATAGGTTACAACTTGACACCAGCGTTGGCAACAGGAGGCAGTTAGCACTTTTTTGTTTCAAACAAAAATGTTGAAATCTGGTAAGTTTCAAGTTAAAATTTGACAGATTACAATTTAGCACCCCAATCTGGCGACTAGAGGAGAGTTTCGGCAAGTTTCACAATGGAACCTGATAGGTTCTATTTAGGGAGGAATGGTAATTTCATCTTTCAATAAATCTTCAATTTCAAATAAAAGGCCACTTTTGATAAGTGATCTGTTGGAAGACATTTTAATAAGATGGTGTATTTAGGCGGTATTTTTGCAAGTGGCTCTTTGACAAAAGCAATGCCACGAAAGCAAATTGTCAAATTGAGCCCAATCACAACAAGAGTAAATTAGGTGGTATCTCATTTGTATTCAATTTCTTATTTTTTCCCTCGTTTCGTACTATTTTTTTTAGCCAAAAAAGTCAAAATACTATTAAATAATACTTGTTTACTTTAATTTAACTCAAAATATTTATGATAAATTATGTCTTTATACTTTTTAAATAGGGTAAGATTAAAAAAATTGCCACAAAAGTGGTATTTCCTTAATCGACCCTCACAACAAGCTAAGAGGCCCATCAACGTTTACTTTCATGAGAGAGAAAAAGATGAATAACATTTTTTTTCAAAAAAATGCCTTTTTTTAAAAAATAAATAGGAGATTTTAAAATATTTAAAATAAAAAATACATTAATTATCTAAATAATTCATTTATTACAGGTAAATATGTTATTTATTTCAAAAATTTTAAAATATGTTATTTATATATTTTTGTTTTAAAAAGAGTAAATTGTACCTTTGTACCTTAATTTTTTTTTCTTTTTTACTTTTTTTTTTTTTACATAATGCACCTAAAAACTTTCAGTTTTGACAAAATATACCTTGAACTTTGAAATGATTAACAATCGAGTTTCAAAAGTTGATGGTCACTAAAAGTATGGAATGGTTTGAGTCACAAAATTTACACGTGAATCTTTTTTAAGGGGTAGAGCTTATCATTTTGAGGAAAAAAATTGAAGCTCGATAAATAGAAAGAGTGGAATGGTAATTAAAAAAAGCTATTGGACCTCAATTACTAGTAATTTTTCAAAATTCAAGATGCAATTTACTAAAATTAATAGTTCGAGGTGCATTATACAGAAAGCAAATAATTAGGGTGCAACAGTGCAGTTTATTCTTAAAACAAATACCATTCGTTGTAATTTCTTAAGGATGATAAATGTAGTCGGTATTGCTATGAATCTGAAGGTTAAATGTAGTCAAAATCACATCAAAATTAAAAAGTATACAAAAATTGGTAGCAAGTTATTTTTTCTTGCCTTACATGATTTTTTTTTTTATTTGTATACATACTTTGTCTTTGCTCGATGCGTGGGTTTTATGATCAAGCTTCCTTCTACCTTTGCACTCGAGGGCCAATCTCTGTCTTGTCCGAGGAAAACTTTGCATGCCCCCGTTATCTTTTGGGAGGCTAACTCGTTAAAAAAACTGTCTACCTAAGACTGTCCCTTAGCTCGTATGGCAATATATGTTTTACATCTTTTATCCAAAAATTCAATAAGTTTTTCTTGAATGTTATTCATATTTTTTTTTCCTAGAGTACAAGAAAATTACCTTTTTTTTAGTAAAGTACAATTTAAACTATCAAAAGTTTTTACATGTTAAATTTATATGCAGTTTAATTTTGATATATGCGTTATGTATTCTAACATTTAGCAACGTACAATACCAATATCAGTAGAGATTTCTTTATCCGTATCCAAAAGTTATTTTTACAAACATTGAAATTGTCCCTCGGATGAGCTGGTCAATCAACTTGACAAAATCATCTGCCAGGACATAGACCAGGCCCGGGGTACACATACAGAGTGTTTTTACAGTCCACCCAACTTTTGTAGTTATCACACTACACAAACTTTGGACCGTTGAGATTAGATCCAATTGTTTATACATGTATAAGGGTATTGTATGGGTACAGAACCGGCTACTCCGGTAACTTTCTTTCCTTCCTGTAATCATTGCACCAGCCGATAGCCTATCAGTATGACACTCAGAGAATGGATGCAACGCATCTCTGACGGGAAGGTGAGTGGCGGGGTTTTGGAAAGTGGCTTTTTCGGCAAGCTAAAGAAAATGACTTGTATTGCCAAATGCTTGCCAGTTCCAACATAGAGCCTGATTACACATAGAAAAAATAAAAAATTAAATGTGATATTCTATCCTAAGGGACTAGTTTGCACCTTGAGATCTGACTTAACCAAAAACCAAAAGAACAATAAAAAAATTACCCACAAAACCGGCTGCTTCAGGTAAGAAAGGCTTTGAAAAGCCAAGGAAGTCCCATACGTTAGGGCCGGCAATTTAGACACGACACAATGAGACGATATAAAAACGACAAGAGATAAACGGGTTTGGACCGCACGTTTATTAATTGTGCCATTAATGAGTTGGCACGAATAACACGAAAATAAACGGGCTGGATTCGTGCTAACACGCTAAACACGCCTTAACACGTTTAATTAAATGGGCTGTAAACATGTTGACATGACACGACCCGTACGTTTATAACACATTTAAACTTAAAAATAGAAATATTTGAAATATTTATAGTAGGTTAGTATTAATTAGATATTTTGTTTTTGTTAATTTTTTTTATTGGCTTTTTTTTAAAATTTTTTTAAAATTTTTTTAATTTTTGGTTAATTAGGTCATAAACATGTCATATGCGTGTTGTTATCGTGTCAACCCGTTACGACACGTTTAATAATCGTGTTAATCATGTCGTGCCGTGTTACGCGTGCCATAGGCATGTTGTGTTCGTGTTGACATTTCTGACACGTTTATTAATGGTATCGTGTTTGTGTTCGGGCTAAACGTGCCGTGCTGTAAACATGTCGACACGAACAGGATTATTGCGACCCTTACCATACGTAGGCTTCTTCTTTTGCAATGAGTCAAATCAAACAGCTTGTATACAAGCTGTTCAAACAAATTGGGGTTGCCACGTATATGTTGTTTCGTTTCAATGCAACTGTTGTACCGAAGAAAAAGCCATATATATATATATATATATATAGATAACCACTTTCCTTCTTCCAATTAATGATTTTTACTTCAAATCTGGAGTTGCGCAAAGATTCAAATCAACAACTAGCATGTAATATTCAACGAAAAATAGCAATCATTTGATTGCTACGTAAAACCATCACACGTCATTTGACATGAGAAACTGGAGGAAACACATCCCTTCTCAAAGAAACAATTTCCTCAAAACATATATACATGGTCTCACGAAATCATTTTGTACATAGAAGTAGATTTGACTTTAAAAATTTACATACAAAAACCTGAGGACAATCTAAGATAATATGAAGGAAATAAACTTATTCAGCCAAATGCTTCTTTTTTAAAACCCAATAGATAGAATTCACATCACATTCACAACAAACAAGAGCAGATTTGCTGACTTGGTTAAAAATAAAAAAAAAACTCATGCGCTGCCTAGAAATGAGGCAACATCCAGCCCACGGTCCATCCCAAGAGCAAACCGGCACCAACAAGGCTCAGCCCCAATGCAAAAGCGTAGGCGTATTTCGCCATGTCATGATCCGGCCGGCCTCTTTTTTCTCCCCTACCCTCCACACCCTTACGCAAGTTCTTCCTTGGCTTCCTATCTTCACAAGAAGACGTCCATCGAAGGACCAGTGGGGAAACCGTGGATTGCTGGATGCAGAGCGTTTCCAGCAATTGGAACCACTGTTTATAGGCGAAAAGCAGTGAGGCTTGTCTGAAGAAAAGTGCAACAATGTGCTCTCTCTCAGCACAAGCTTGTTTTGCCGCCTTCTCGGCTTCCCTTGCTCGCGTTTGAGAATGGCAGAGTGCTTCCATCAGCTGCGCTTTGCTGAATTCGCCCCTGCAATCTTGTTGTATCTCTGTCATATTCTTGTGGGTTGTACCATAACTGTTTTTGGGGTCACACAAGCCAAAAGAAACTTAAGTTCATGGATAAATATAGACCTGTGTATGTGCATTATTCTATAATACAATGGGTTATTGAATTAAAACCAGTGTCATAAACATAGATAGCGTAAGTGTAATGATAGCCTATATGCATCAATATAGTTTCCTTTTAAGCAGATGAAATAGCTCAAAGAGTACTGAAATAAATAGGGAGGGAAATTTAGTTACAAGTACCTTATAGTTTCATCAGATTCATAAGGCGAAAGCCCTGTGGTCAAACACCCGTGTACCTCTTGTGTTCTTCCAGAGTTAGCAAAGCCCTGAGAACGGACAGTTTCATTGGAGGAGAGGCTCCGGGTTTGAGTTCTCCAATCCAAAGATGATGCAGAAATCTCCTTGTTGTCAAAACACCCACCGTGAGCATAAGGGTGTCTTCTATGGGACATCTTTCGAGGAGGGGGAAGATCGCAGTTTTCAACACGTTCAAGTGATTTGCGCACAACCAAGGTGACCAATTCATCTCTATCCGTCATCCGCCACCACGGCTCACTCTTCTCACTCCCTATCCAACTATATTCTGGGTCCAAGCACATTTCATTTGATTGTTTGGTATCCGAGCAATCGATAGGATCCACCTCCATCATTTCCCAACTGTCTGTTGAATCCTCAAGTTCAATAAGCTCTTCTATGTCCTTACCATCTGAGGCCTTCACATTTTTCTTTCCTACTTCTGAAGCTTTCTTTACGGAACCATTATGTACACCAAAAAAACACTCGTTCTTCTTCTCTCCTTTCCTTTTGTGAGCCTCACTTATTCCAGATGTTGAGTTTACAACACCAGCCTTCTTGGTTCCCTGATTCTCCAAAGCATTCAACTGTTCATACGTAAAACCCTTTTGGCAACCGTAACTGGGTTGCATATGGAGCCACCATCTTGTGTCGGGGGCCAAATTAGAATACGAAGGATTCCTGTTAAGAGGCATGAAACCGACAGCGGGATGATCTGCTCCGTCGGTTGCTGTTGTGGGTCCCGCATCAACTTGTTTCGATGTTGAAGAGGATTGGCAGCAAGCTAACTTGGGAGCTCTTTTTGCATCTTCTTGGACAAAGCAACGATTGGCCGTTCTTTGCCACAGAGCTCTCGCTTCTGCCACCGCCATTTCTCTCTTACGCGTCACACATTTTACTCTGCAAAGGAGAAACAAAATAAATTAGAAAGGATATAACTCCTGACAAAGCAGAAGGACTCTCCTTCAATATTTCAATCCCACTAAATTCAATAAAGAAGATACAGTTCTAGACCTCTAGGCCTAGCCCAGAGCCATAGGTAATTCATCATACAAAAATAATCAGAACCCAACAAAAGGACATACTTGATTAAAACCAAAGGCCTATGAGAATAATGCTAAATTGAATGCTTTTCAACTGGAATGAACAAATGTATGCTTTTTAACAGACAAATAAAGGATCAACGACCACGCCATGAAAAATAAAAGAGCACCCGAGTGATTGGTTTGGAATCAGAATCAAATGATAATAACTTTCCATTCATTAGATTCTCCAATGCAATTCAGGCAACATCATCAAAGATCGTTCATTTCATGCTCTACCAAAACAATTCCTCTCTAATGCTTTCCAGAACATTCACTATTCCATAATCCCAAAAAATGAAAAAAAAAAAAAGCACTGGAGGATAAGATGAGGATAAAATCAGCAATCAGGCAAAATTTATCAAATGATAATACTCGATCAGAAAATAAATAAAGAAAACCAAGAAAATCCAACACCAGCACAAATAAAAATAAAATGGCACCAGGCTATTGATAGAGGCAAAGAGAAATAGGTTTAAAACATCCTGATTTAACAACAGGTGCAAAATAACCTATAATTTTATACAGTAAGCATCAATAGATAATTCCCAATTCTATCAAAGGAAAAGACAAAAAAAAAAAGAAGAGAAAAAAGAAAAAAAACCGAACAGAAAAACTCAACTGAATTGAAGAAGCTTAATGAAGGTGGCCAAGTGGGTTCTCCTTAAAACTCAGATCTGCCATAAATAAAGTGAACATATGTAGAAACAAAAAACGTTTTTGGCGTGAGGTTCAACCAAGCAAGAGTAACGAACCCAAGACTACGCAAGAGAATAATGCCCATGTCAAAGAAAGCCGCAGGAGAGAGAAGGGGGAAGGGAGAGAAAGAGAGGGTAGTGGTGTCATCCTTGCTTTCTTAAAAGTCTGTCAGTTACCAGTCGGTTTTTGGTTTTTGGTTTTTGCAATTTCACCAAACGACCACTCACGTAGCGGTTCTTCTCTTGTCGTTTTGAAGCGGCTCCGCACATGTTTGAGTTGTTGAGTTGTAACACGTGGCAGGTGGTGGCGTATAAAGGAGTCGATCGTGGGGTCCACGCCGGTTATGGGATAAGACCCGTCTATATATTTTCAAACTGGAGAGGGTGTGTCACGCAAGCAAGAAAATATTGGGTCCTAACTCCGACCAACCACCCTTTGATCGGCTTCTCCCAGGAAGTATAGATAAATACATATAAATGTATGCAAAAATTGGCATATCTGGTGGGCCCCATGAATAAAACCCCATTTTTCATTTCAAGAAATTAGAGCTAAAAATGGACCGTTGAAAATCATGTTATACTGAAATGAAAGTTCTGGGGTTAATGGTAGTGAAACTCTGTGTGGGCACCTGGTTTTGGGACACAGTTGTTAGGCTATTAAGCATACTTGAGAATCTGATCAAAGAAAAAAAACCCTTATAATTGAGGATGAAACATGTCGTTTTCTTACTGGTGGGAGGGGAAAAAGGAGCATTCTTCTGGTAAAAGCAACGGGATCTAGAACTTTGGATTGCTTATTTTACGTAGTATCTTTTTCTTTTTTCCCTTTTTTTTTTGACTTACGTTACCCGTAGTGACTAAATTTTACACCGTGCCAGGTGATGAAGCAAGGCCCGTATTTGGTTGACACCTTTGGGGATCTACAACCGTCGTTTGTGAAGGATGATATTCACTCAGATTTAGCTTTGTGTACCGCCCACAAGAAATGCTTCCCACGGTATTGGCACAAGTGAACGGAATTTAGTGAAGCCTCTCTGTTGGCTGGAACCATTTTATTTTTCTGACTGCCTAGGGGGAAGTAATCAATTAAAGTGACCTCATAATAAATGAGGAAAGTGGAAAACGTGGCAAATCTAGGAGGAAGTTCAGAAGGCAAACCAATAAGGTCAGAAGCAACTAGAAGGATGTTTCTTTTGATGGTGTTATATCCAGTTTAATGTATATAGTATATTTTTAAAGGTTGTTGGACAAAGATAGTCTAACTAAGTTACCCGTTATATACCGTATAAATTTTTTATATAATATTATAAAAATAAAAAAAAATTTATATGTTATTGTAAAAATTAAAAAGTTATAACAGTGTAAAGTTTTTATATGTTATAGTAAAAACGGTTCTAATCAATGATTCTAATCATCATGTCAAACAATCTATTAAAGTAAAACTTACAATTTAGTCAATAATAGAGTTGTAACCTTATAGGTTAAATATGATTGCCCATGTTTAAGAGTATTTAATAAAACTAATTAGTTAAAAATCTTCGTAGCTTATTTTTTTAATATTATAATATATGATAATTTTACACTATAACGACTAAAAGTTTCGTTAGGCGTCAAATTGTCCCGGGCTCTGCATTGAAAAGAGCATAAACTAGGAAAGAGATTTGTTCAGCCAAGTGTAATTTCTAACATCAATGCAAAAGTGCAGGAATGATAAATTTATCATGGATATAAAATTTACGGCACTTTGGTTTGATCGGAATTGAAATATATAATGATTTTTCAAAAAATATTTAGAATAGCATAATTATGTAAGAATCATATCATAATATCTTCACGTTTATATTACAGAACTAGATGGTAAATGTTATAATGACTTTAATTTTGTTATTTGTGAAACATATTATTATTTTTTGTATGATTTCACAAAACTAATAAGATCAGCTATATATCTTAAAAAAAAAAAAAAATAAACAACGATGGAAAAAAGAATATATAATTTTTCTTCGTCACGGGCACAACTAACATTGGGAAAAGAAGAGGACAGCAGCAAAATACATGTTCGACTTTTTTTCCCCCTTGGGAGGAATAAACAAGCTATTTTAATACAACTGTCTGTCAAAAAAATGAAATCACAAACATACACTACAGAGCATTCTGCGTTGTAAAACAACAAAAATGGAATACACTTTTGTTCCACAAATATATACAAAATATATATATATATATATATATATATATATATATTGAGACCTGTCCAACTATTAAGTTCCAATGCTGATAATCCTCTGATCAATAGCTCCATAAGTGCAAGGCAGAAAAAGCAGGCACGTCTTAGCGCATTCATCCAAGAAAACAGTGCAAAAGTGTTATTGATGCCAAATCAATAAGGCTTGATAGCAACTAATGTATCGATGTTGTTCTTTCTATACTTGAAACATAGGGAAGAGCCTTTGTCGTGTAGTATAGTCAGTTGAAGACGTTCAAGGGGGACGCGGACGGGGATATTGAACTAAGATTCCTTTCTATTAGTTGACCATGACAGAAACCAAAGGCAAGAGACTAATCACCGGATTAAACGCCTCCTATATGCGAATCGAAGAAGGCGAGGGGTGAGGATAAACTTATGTATCTGTTTGACCTCTACAAGCCTTTCAATTTTGCTATTCATAACAGATGGGGAACGCCAAATATTGCAAGGCACGGTGTTTTCCTCTTTATCTTCTGCCAAGTCAGGGTGAAGAATTCCCATGCATCTAAATGCAACTTGAATTGACTTCCTTATGTCTCATGTTATCCTTCCTTATTTCATGTGTTGGTCTTTGAGCTCAGTCAGCTTTACACTACCGTCTCCACCACATGTAAGAAAACCATGCGAAGTAACTTGAACATCTGTGACAGCAACCTGTGACGATGAATATGATTTGCCTTAGCACACGTAAGCCAAATAGAATTGATGTAGTTGAGGGCACACAAAAAGAAAAATACTAGAGAGGAACAACAGATTACCCGAACTAGCCCACCATAGCCTCGAGACCTTGGTTGCAGAAATGTATGTCTTTCATGCAATTTTGGCCAATGAAATACCATCTTGGCTTTTTTAGCATCCCAAAGTTTAACGTCTCCGTCTTTGCTTCCCGTCAAGAATAAACTGGTATTCGGAATTGTAGATATCTTGGTAACACTCCCTTCAAGCAGATCATTTCAAAGAACAAAGTTAAAGATAACGATCAACTAAACAGTATTAAGTAGACATATAGTTCCTGAAGATTCACTTGCTTATACCTGAATGAGCCTTGGGTATGTACCAAACCATCCCATTTATGTTTTGGTCCCCAACTGTGTTACCATTAGCCGTCTGCGTGTCAATATTTGATGATGTGTTGGTGGTTTGTCCAACATTAGAATGTTTGTGTCTCTTAGTCTTTCCAGTAGCAATGTACCGAAAATCATGAATTCCAACATCGCCATCTTTACCACCAGTAATAATAAGGGGAGAAACAGAACCACTTCCTATGTCATTATCAAAGACTGAAAGAGAGCGTGCACCTCCTTCACACAAAAGGGGAAAGGTTGATATAACACAAGACGACCACAAAAATTATCCCAATTTTATTCCACTCACTGTTTTTATTTTGTTCATTTCTAATTTGTTTGATTGCAATAATAAAAAATAAAAACACTGGGAGACTCAAGTAGAAAACTCCGTACTTTTCGGTATAAACTTAATGCCAGCAATTACTTTACCATACAAATTCTAATTTATGTGGAGTAAACATAATAGTAAATGTTCAACCTTACAAATGTAATTGCTTTAACATACATAATACTAATTCTTATTTATATATGTAATCTAAATTAAGGTTTATGAAAGCAGCTGATAAAGCATCGTGATAAAAATCAATGCCAGCTGGATCAGAATGGGAGTCGAGTGTGTCCTACAAACGTATAGATTCTTTCACTGAAGAAAAAAGGCCCATTAACATTCTGGTTCCCACACACTAATTGAAATCCTAACTTTCTTAGTTTTGTGTATCCTGCACCGTGTCAGCAACAATAACTGAGCAATTGTCAAGAAGACAGTTTTTGCTATCCTATGTGAACATAAGTTATCTCTTATTTGGGAATAAAATATGTTTCTACTTATGCTCATTCCTTGAGCACTTTCTTGTTTCTTTTCACCTTTCCACGATCAAATTGCAGACTGCCCCAGAGACCCTTGACTAAAATTGGAAAGGAAAAAATAGAGTTTACCTTCATGACACGCAATGGAAGCTTGTGAGGTTGTGGGTGGAGCTAATGTATCCCATATAACCACATTAACGCCAGAGGAGCTATACCCAGCTACAGCAATGATTGATCCGCTTGAAGTGATATAAGTAACGTCCCTGCCAACAACAATACATATAAAAGGGATGTAGCAGTTTCCCTAGAATAATTAGGAATTTAACTCTATTCTAGTCAACCCAAGAACACAGAAACAAAATTGAAATTGTTCCTTGAACTTTATAAATTAATTGCACATACGATGCATGGCTGTCAAAGCAGTGTGATGTTTCTGTTGGACGAATATTACTCCTTCCTCCCACCTCCAACTGCCATGTAGACACGGTGCCATCTAGGGCAGCAGAAGCAAATCTGTGTCCATAATGGTCAAACTGCAAAGCAGATATTGAGGCAAGAGCATATGGTGGAGGAACATTTGCAGCAGGAAGTACTCCATAAGTTGCAGTAGCTTTGTTCTTACCAAACTGCACTTGTAAACTTTCGAATTAGTGAATATGGTCTTAAAGCTAACAACTCATAATATGCTTGGTTTGTAAAAGGTTTTGACAGCTTTTCCCGACAACATTAGTTCCCTTCCTCTTATCACCATATTTACTCTTTCATCCAAAAAAAAAAAGAAATTATAAAATAAGTCAAAAATACAAGAGCTCTAACACCCAACATAGGTAAGCCTTTCCATTAAGATGAAACTCCAATCAGTCTAACCTCAAGCTCAGTTGATAAACTATTCTTGCAACTTGCAAAACACTTGAAATATCAGTAAGAGGCATTTCGCAATATTTTCACTTAAACAATTTCAAGGAAACCAACCTCTAAAAGAAGATACTAGAGTACTACATAAAAAATTGCAGTATTATACTGAAGAATAGTGAGGGGAAAAAAAGAATACACTAATTGCAAAAGCCAAGCTCCATACCTCCCATAAGTAAATGTGTGTATTGCTAGAGCCAACCAAGAAGATGGGCCTAGAGGGATGACTGGAGAAAGCTCTTGTACTTATATTCTCCATGGTTGGCGGAGAATCCACTACCTCCTCAAAGTCCTCTCGAGTCCCCCAACCTAAGCCAGATGCACCAATACCAGCATAACCTGGGACACCAAATGCGCCACCCCCAGTCAAGTCTCTCCTGGGCATCGCGAAAGAGCCCATGCCAACAGTTGCCCCTCCCAGTCCAAGGTGCGCCCCTTTCTTGCTCCCAAGTCCAATGCCAGGAGAAACACATGTAGGAGCTGGGATTGACTCAGAACCAGCCCATCCATTCAGCGGCCAATCAGCCACTGACCAGATAGAGTCACAGTGATCTCTGAAAGGCATTTCATCTTCCCAGTTGAAAAATAGTATACCCTGAATCATAGAGCAACTGGTATGAAAAAATATTTATGCCTGCGTCTGTAGAGTGGAAGCAAGAAGCAAAACAATGGCCAATATGATATCTTTGAGTATTGAAAAATCAGCATTTACCAGTTATCAAGTACTGTACACTGAACTAAGGAGCTGACGACATTGTAATGTTTGTGCATCAATTCACTTACAGGTACCAGATGAGCAAGATGAAAAAATTGTTTACTTAGAAACACAGTTTGGACCACCAAGCCAAAGCTCACAGACAACATGGTGTGTGCATGCCAGGGAGAACTGGATTTCTCTAAATATACCACCAAACAAATTTTAAACTTCCTTTTGAACAAACAGTTTAGATCTACTTTTCGTTATTTGCATGACCTGGTGAACCAGGAACCCAAACAATTAAAACAAGTGAAAATTTTGAAAAATGGCTACACATTATCAGAAGCAACCACAGAAAAGTTGGTCCCTGGGTTTGAAATACACGTGCCACGTACCTATGAATGCATTTTCCTATCCAAGTTAAAGATGTAACCTAAATTTTTGAAAAAGAAAAACAACCAGAAAAAAAAAAAAAAAAAAAAAACTAGCTGTTAAATACTTGTAATGTTTCTTTAATAATCTCAATATAAGAACAAGAATATGAGAGCATAAACCACACGCTAATAGAGCTTGCAAGTCAATAAGAAGAAGACGTTAGTGAAAATACTAAACCTAACAGAAGTTTCAGGACATACCGATATGACAAATATATCAGAGTACACGTTTTAAGACTTACTTTTCGGTTGCTAGCAACAGCAGCTTGTCCTTCATGAATGTAGTTGATGCACAATGCCTGCCAAAAGGAAGGGATTTATTTCAGTAAATATTATGTGAAACCTCAAAAAACCAAGGGACAACCTCCAGTTATCAAAATACAATAGACCCTACAATATTAGACATCCACGTCATACCAGGTGAGACAAGGACTTAAAGGAATAAATGAATATTACCTCCAAAAGTTCCCCGTTTCTCTTGAGCACTTCTCTAGGACTTAGGAAGCATGCAGTCTCCTTTGTAATGGTATTATCTTTCTGCCATGAACTCAAAATAGTATTGCCATTCCGAAATTGGTGTCTCGTGGGTGTTCCAGTTTCTGTAGTTGCTGAGCTGGTGCTAGGTGAAGCATTTTGATTATGGACTTCCTTAGCTTCATCTAGAGCGCCCATGCCTTCATATGTATCCTTCCATCCTTTAGAAGGTTTATGATCAAAACAGTGCAAGAAACTTATTTTTTCTCTTGCAAAACTTTCAGATATTATTTTAGGGTCAGCACAGATATCCCATAATCTATTGAATCCATATCTATCATTCGACACATCCAGATGGACAATATCCCGACTTGGATTCTGACAGAGGACACTGCTTTGACACTGACTAGATTCTTCTAACCAAATAAGAGTCTTTGCGTGCCATCCATATTCCATCTTCTTGTGTAGATACGATGCCAGCTGTTTTACATGATAGGAAGAAAAGTGCTCTGCTGTGGTATTTAATAACTTGACCAAGATCAACGAAACCAGCCCTATCTGTTCTTTTAAACTTTTCTCATCAGACTCCAAATTTATGGCATTAGATGACGCTAAAGGTTTGCCATGGGATAAGCCAGAAAAACAGTTGTCGTCAAGTTTATATGACATATCATTTAGTTTATGCTTAATGAACCTGGACATGTGTTGCCACAAACAAGCCCCCATAATATGCCACCGCTCATCTTCAGGAATTGAATGTTGTATATCCGAACCTTGATTTTCTGACAGCTGATTAGAATTCTGAGGACCTCCTACGTCACAAGGCAACAAAATTTTAAGGTCTACAAGGTCAGGGAGAAGCTTCTTCAGATTCACAATATCGACATCATAGAGTGTATGCACATTAGTATGCGTCAGCAACAAAGGTTCCACAATCTGAAATAGAGCTCTAGAGTTTCTTTGAAGCCAGGAGTACGCAAAATATACAAAATATTCAACTAAATCAAGAATCATAAGTGGTTTCATGATGAGATCTTCACCAAGGGATCTATGTGTTATCTTCAAAGAAGCTCTTAAAACCCGCAATGACAACAGAACACATTGAAAATCATATCCCCAAGCATTGGACCGTGAAGATATGCTCTCACAATATACATCAGTTGACTTCAGTTGGGAACAATCCATGCTACAGGCAGCAATAAATCGTGAAGACAACAGGGAGGTTTCTTCAGCAACCTTGAAAAGTGGTTTATTCGTAAGACTATACAGGGAGATTCTATCAACTGTTTGGATCTTGTCTTGCAAGTGATCTTGATTTATATGTCCACGAAAGATATCATATCCAACAAGCAACAGGCCGTGATTGTGTAATAAGCCTAAAATCTGCAGAATGGAAAGAGTACAAAATCAAGCCCCTCTAGAGTGACAGAGATAAAGGCCTCTTGTACAACGAGCTAAAAATGTACGAACTACATATGCATACCTTGCTAACTAGACACAATGGAAGTAGTGAAAATTTTTGCTCAAACTGTAGAAGTTCCGTGTCAAACTTATGTTGAAAGCTTTCAAGTGTTTTCACGATTTGATGATGTTCATCTTCTGAGCATGTATGAGCTCTAGCAGGTCGAACGATGATATCTTCCCAGCTTGGATGTTCTCTTAGCAACTTTGAGAAGTATTTAAGTGCTAAATCTATTTTAGCATCATACTCAAGACAAAAAGGCACATCATTAGAAAGCCAATTGGAAGACTCTCCACCAGAAGGCTTTAAGAATCCATGAAGAGTATTGGAATGCTCAAAACTGGATACATTTCCTTGATTTGTATTCCCAAGAACATTCATTGAAGATGATAAGCACTCCAAAGCTTCAAGCTTACAGTGAGCATAAAATATATTAGCATAGCCCACACGTAGACAGGTAACCTTTGAGTGGTCTAGTTTGTCATACAACTAATAAAAGGAAAACCAACATCCACGGTCTAGTTTGTCATCCAACTAATAAAAGGAAAACCAACATCTACAAGTCATATGAAAGTTGCAAAATATTTCAGACATTCAAAGTGCTGGGTAGTGTAAAGGACTAATCAAAACTGGGAGACTTGGATAGGCTCTACATGGTTAACCATCCAAAGGCCTTCAAGACATATCTAAGATTGTAGAAGATCCAGTAGCGCTCAGAACTGAACCACTCTTACAAAGGTCCAAAGAGTTAGGTGTATTGTTCACTAAAAAGAAGGAATTATGATTACAACACAGGTACATATGGACGTAAAAAAGGTCATTTTGGGTGTAACTTATGGTACAACGGATAACACATTACATTATTAAGACCGCTTTCTCTGAAAAGAGGACAAAGAACTACCAATAAAAGGGCAATTGTGCATAAGTTTGTATCTAAAAATTTCCTCAAAGAGTTAGGTTGAAAGCTGTGCATTAAGGTTAATCAAGGTTGTATATTAACTAGAAACTTGAAATGGCATAGCTGAAAATTATCGCACATCAATAAATCTTTCTTGAAATAAAAATTAAAAAAATAATAATAAATAAAAACTTGCAACCCAAAAATTTCTTTCATAGTATCATTCAGCACTTTTATCCAACAGAGCAATAGAATCAAAATAAGGAAACTTACAGGAAGGCCACGTCTGCTTAAGGCAATAGTTGTCATCAGAATCGCCCACCTACTAAGTATTGCAGTATTTTGGTCCCCAACAGCATTTCTTGTACTATTTTTGGTTGCTAGTGTAAGGCAATAGAGGCCAATCTTTGGCTCTAAGAAACAAACATTGTTGGAGAAAACTGCAGACTTTTCAATTGTAGAATCAGTTTGGAAACTAAACATTCTCATAAAAGATTGGTAGTAATTCCCCAGTTCCCACTGCAAATCAAGGAGAGTCCACTATAAGTTATTTGACAAACAACAGAGATGTCACACATGCAGCTTTCTATGATAGCATCTTAAAGGAAGATTATTCAGTTAGTTTTGAAAAGGCACCTCCAGAAGGCTTGCTAGCCAATTGTCGCCCTTCTCAATTGCTGATGGAAGCATAATTTTCGTTATTAGATGATGCTCCGATGGTCCACCAGACCCCTCAACCAGCCGACAAATTACTAGCGCCAGTTGTTCATCCCCAAGGTTCTTCGTGCAGACGTTGACAGCAGAAGCAATATCACCTCCAAGCAGAAAGAAAGCAATAGCTAACTCATGCTGATGTCTCCCCATCAAAACATATGCATTCTTTAAAGCAGCTAACTTATTCTTCTCTTCCTGCAAGAAATGGCATCAATGTTTTTGAAACTCTTAAGAAAAACCAAGTAGTAATTAATTAGTTAAACCATCAAACAATGTATTATAGAACTCAAAAGAAGCGCAAGGCAAAGAGGGGAGAAAATGAAGAAGTTCCTATTAAAGACTACCACCAAATGGCAGTAGAAGGGGCATAATTTAACCAGAAAAGATCTCTAATGCCTCTTTCACGTTTCTTTTCTATGGATTCTTCCGAGTAATCAATAACTTACGGGCCATTAACTTTTGACAGTACCTTGAAATTTCGTGAAAGAAATCCAACGAGGGGCTTGTCCTTCTCATCCTTGCTGATTTTGAAAAGGCCAGCTAAAACTTGAATTCTATTCAGAGCAACATATAACAGTGCACAATCCTTAGGATTCTTGTTCTTCAGATACTGAGATCTTGCCAATTTTTCCATCTAAATAAAATAAATGTGTCAAAACTGCTTGATGTAATTGTATCACAGCGTGAAAAATAAAGATTTAAGGTCAAATGAGAGGAAAAGGGTGGAGAAATATGAAAGTATACCATCCAAGCTCCAAAAATTATATGAAAACTTAAATTACTTGCACAATGATACAAGATTCTATTTAACTAAGTTTCCATCCAAAATCATTGCCCATTGCACAATAGTAAAAAAGGCCCTTTGGAAATTCCAACTATAGCATGCATAACTAAGCCAGATATAAGAAGCTCTATTATTACACGATCAGCGCGAAAGGTCAAGAGGAATAGGGGAAAGAAATATAATCAGATCCCCTCACATGGTTGAGAAGAGCTGTTTCCCTAACTTAATGCATTCACCGTAATACTAATAAAAGATGAAATGATTACCTTTACACGCAATTGAGCTGCATTGGTGAACCAAAATCCAACACCCAAGTTCCTCATTTCTGGCCAAGATGGTTCATTTGGCAGAACAGATCCAAACAAATTTTCCTCACAATCAGAGTGATAGGCCCACACAATCAGGCTAGAATCAATAACCAATTCCTCCATGGTTGCTGCTTTACCGTATCTTCGGAAGAAATGTAATTGCCGAAACTTCAACATGACCCAGAACCTACAAAGAAAACATAATTCATAATTTATTCAGAAACAAACAAATTCTAGCATGATGGAAATATTTATCAAATGATTCTAAAGATGTTTAAAAAGACCTACACAAGATCAAAGGCATTTTACATGGTCAAAAATAGAAAGAAAAAAAATCTTTTGATCATGGAAATTGTTGCATGCCATCCAAACATCAATGGAAGAATTACCTTTGTCCAGGTTCATCAAGACTTCCATAAGCAGAGTTTGGATTAATCATTTCACCAAGAAGGTCTATTACAGCAAGAATTTGTGTCTTCTCTAAATTGGTTATAGCGGCTAACTCGTAAAATTTCTCAAGTGGCTCTATGAAGGCACTTAGTTCAGATCTTGTTGAGGAGGACATAAACAAGTTGTTAGATGAATTGAAGTCCAAATTGTATGCAAACTGGGATACGCCCATATGAAACTCAGATGATAAAGTGGTTAAAGAAGAGTTTCCACCCCAGTGAAATCCTTTGGCAGGTAAGCTTTTTTCGAGGAGCCCTTCAAAATAATTTGACAGAGGAATTTGTGGAACAATATAGCTCAAATTTACTGTGTTACATCTCTTCTCAGAAGCACAAGTAAGGCATTCAACAAGATGCCTCACAGCTGAGTATGCACGCTTCCAATTGCCTACATACATTGAAGCTAGCAGCTTTAACATTACACTAAAAATATAAAACATTAAATACAAGCACAATGAAAACAAAGCAGTTAAACATATTTCTGTTTCATATCCAGTTAAACATCATGAGACAATTGCAGCTAGCATCAGATAGCTCTCATGTAGAACAATTTTGTTTTTTATACCTCTGAATATATTCATAAGGAGTGTGTCGGGATGATAAGGTTGCAGAGATCCACCTAACTTCTCGATCACTTCTAGCATGTTCCATAAACCAAGTATCATACCCCTACTGTGCTCCAACTGTGCCCTTGCTGCCAACAAACTGCTGAAGTGACAACCCTTTTTCATATTAGTATGTTCAGGAGTTCCAAACGTTTGTTCTTTACTATTGTCCTCAAGCAATAATTCTGTGAGCTTACCAATGTCACAATCACTGAAAATGGCAGAATTGAAGCCCTCTTCTTTTTCACCCGCAGAATATAGGCAACTGCTTTTATGATTTTGGACCTTAGCCTGATGTTTTTCATCCATGAAGAATACCCATTGACTGATTATTGATAGATAGCTATCATGAACAACCACAGCTGTTGCCCTTGGACCCCAAAGAAAGTCATTAATAGGAGAGACAGTATGAGCAAATGCAATGCAGCGCCAAATTTCCCCCTTCAAAGATTTTCCATAGTTTAGAAAAGTCTCACCAGTAAAACATCTCTGAGCATATATACGCAACTGATTCTGCAAGCAAACGCCAAGTAATAAGCGACCATTACCTAATGCTAACCAATTTAAAGCAACAACTTTACCGTCAAGGGCCATCGTATCTTCTAAGAAAAAAGCCCCTGAACCCACAATATGTGCAGACTCCCATACACAAACAGTGCTAATATCATTTGAATGGCAGATGGTTGCAACCATTTGGCCACAGTCGCTTAAGCATATAGCACTAATGGGCCCCTGATGCACCATAAACAAGCCAACAAGCTCCCATAGTGTATCAGAGGTTGATTTTTCACCGAGCTTACTTCTCCACAATTTAAAACAACCATTAGCACAGCCCGTGGCCATGATATATGCAGGCTGCCTAAAGGTTTGACCACTAAAAGAAGCAGATATTTGTGAAGCCAAACATTTTGGAGACACCACAGCGAAACTTGTAACATGATCATGTTTGTGAGGTTCTGGTAGTTGTGATGAGCAAGGACACACGTTAACGCAATATCTTTTACCACAAAAAGTAGTCCCAAAACTCCACATGCAGCATTCATCAGAATCTGTTGGCTCAAAATTAAAACTACAGCAGCTTCCAGATAAATCATAAGAATGCAAGTCGACTTCCCATGAAAAAGCCCGAAACCCATTCATCCATATGCCCAAAAGCATAAATTTATGAGACTTTAAAATGTCATTTCTAGTAGAAGGCAAAGGAATTGCAAAGATATCGGTTGGACCTTCCTCAAAAGTACCATGACCCGTAAAAGGTATAGTACACAAGTAGTGACATTCTACATTTTCGTCTTCCCTTTGATTTGTCTTAACAACAAAGCAATCAATTCCTCCAACATGTCCCAAAAGGAGAACAAGCTCTTGACCTGCTGTTGGAGGAGCCCATCTCAAGCTTGTATACTTGGAACATGAATCCCGAGTTCCAAGCTTTCCATGAAGCTCCCATGTGGGAACTAATGTTGCACGACCCAAAATGCAGTTAGAAATTGTAGACATTGACCAAAATAGAAGCAATCCATTGGAATCTAAGGATACAGCAAATTCAAATTCACAGCTATAAGGATGCACGGCTACTTGTAAGATTTTTCCACTATGACTATCTAAATCTAATAATCCACCAGGCAAGCAAGATACATTCTTTATTTTATTTTGTTCAAGTGATGACTCCTCTACAATACCAGATGTTTGCGTACATAACAGTGACCAAGCCAAGGAATTAGAAGGTAACAATTGAATCAAAGAGCACATTTTTGGAGGACCATAAACATTATCCCTCAATACTGCAGCTTTATTCAGAAATATTTTTTTCCCTTCAAAATTCGATAAATTGGTCCTAGACACTCCATCTTCAAGACCGTGTAGTTCTAGTGTCTTCCACAATGTAACTCGAGGAAATCTCATTGGAGAGACATCATCTAGACAATGAACTGCCCAGAGACTAACCAGCATTCCTGGACCAAACCCAATAAGCCACTCACATTTGCCAGCCTTCTCATAATCATGCCTTTTCGATGAGAAGAACTTCTTACCTCCTTCACCAGCTTCAAATATACCCCCAATTTCTATGGCCCATGTCACAGACACATCCATACCTAAAGTTCCACGAATTGACTGATTTATCTCAATTACAGCAGCAACACAAAAAGACCGCCTCATTATCTTATAATCTTTAATCTCCTTGCCAATTTTTCTGCCCTTTCCATTATCAATCTCACACCACAACCTTACTGTTCCATCTAAGCAACAAGTTAGCAGCACATTTCTTTCCGAATCTTTGCTATCCCCGTTTGATTCTCTACCTATCGGCCTCCACTGAATCATTGACACAGGTAAAGGATGATTAAGCTCAACTTTCCCATATCCCAATTTTCCATCATTTTGACACACTGATACACATGGTGATCCTTCGGTTTTCCGTGTAGTCACATAAGCTGCAGTTGCAGATGGTCCCTCAATAGACCATGTAGCGGAAACTAGAATTTGAGGTCCATCAGTTTTAAACTTCCAAGCGATTTCCCAAAACCTGTTACTTCTTTTCCACAGAACAACTTCGGCTCCGCCGGCAATGATTCCGTCCCCTGAGCCGGTCCATCGGACCGCATCCACCTTAGCAGATTGAACAAGTATTGCACTCTGGCTCCAACAAAAAGAACCTGAATATGAGCGCAAAAAATTTCGAATCTTTAAGACTACCAAATCAAAATTGGATCGACTATTGCGTTTTTAGATACAATCACAGTGTGCAAACACTCCACTATTGCAAATTAAGACAAGAATCCTATTAGCGAGCAATTCAAAAAAATCCCCAACATTTTGAGTTCATTTTCTATTATAGTCCGACTATTTTCTCAGAAACCAAACGATACCTTGCGAAGTCGCCGAATCATGTGCGAAAACCCAAACGCAATTCTCGGCCGCAGCGGCGAGTTCCCCGACGGAGGGCGTGGCGGGAGACCATGAGACAGCGTTCACTGACGCAGAAGGATCGCCGGAGAGCTCGAAGACCTGCCGGAAAACAGGTCCAATTGTGGTTTCGTTGGGGGAGAGTGGAGAGGGGAAGTGGGAGATGATTAAGAGTGAGGAAGCTCCGTAGGCGATCCACGAGAGGTCGGAGAAGTTCGGGAGCCAGTCGATGGTGGATCCGGGAGGTTCCGAGCGGGTCGGAGCAGGAGGGATTGTACAGGATCTGAGGAGAGAAAGAGGAAGATGATGGATTGGATCGATGTTGGGGATTGAGGTTTTGGAAGTAGTAGAGGACTGTGTGTCTGTGTCTGCCATTGTTGCTCTTTCAAGGTCTGATCAGAGAGCTAATTAAGTTGCAGAAGGCGCCTACGCGAGCTAATAATATTACGTACGCGCAAACTGCAAAGCGAACGTGCAGAGTGATTTTTTTTCTTTTTTAGGCTGCTGAACGTGCAAAGTGAATTCTACACTGCGATTTCTTCGTTGTTTTGTTTCCCCCTCTAGAAATTGCATTGCAGTTGATGGATTGGTTTTGTTACCTTCTTAGCTGGCTGAATTTTTATGACGGGGACGACAATTTTTTTAAATTATTTTTAAATTTGTTTTTTGAATTATTTTATTTATATTATTTTGTTTTTTGACTTTTAAAATATAATATTTGATTCTCTCAAACTTTGTTTTGTTAGCAACTGTCTTTATTCCATCTAACTCTACTAGTATTTAGACCTTTTTTTGTATAATATTCTTTTATTTTATCTTTAAATTATATCATTTATGTAATTTTATACTCGACTTTTAAAATATAATATTATGTCCTGTTAATTTTTTTTTTTTAAGTAAATAATCTTCTTCTATTAAATTATATTCAGCTAATAAATTGATTTTTTCTTTCAACTTTACAACACCTCCACGTTGAAGCAATCTATATACCAACAACTTTACAAGACGTCTGAGTAAGCATTCTAAGGCAAGCATTAAAGGTGGAAGCCCAAAAGTCACATGATGTCGTCAAGAAAAGTAACGACAAATGATTAAAAGCAATTAACGACCATTGATCAGACCATGTTTAATGTATTATCAGTTGCAACACCTAAGAGGTGAATAGCTTTGTATTACATTTAAAAGAGAATTGAACTCTTGAATTAAGAGGAGAATTAAACTCCTTCATCTTGATATACTATAAATTCTCTTGATTTGAGAGAAAGACATACATTATTTTTCAATAAAATAGCATTGAGATCCTAAAATTGCCTTTGTTTTTTAAGGTTACCTGTGCTTCTTGAGTGATTTATCTTTCTTCCTTAGATTATTTATTTGTTTGATCCAGATTACAAATGTAAGGATCATAATTTAGTATTGGACGAAATTTTGATCTAAAATTTTGGCGCCAAAAGGAGGACTTTATGGGATTAACCTCCGTGAGGTTCTCACCAATACTTTGTTACAATTTTTTTCTTTTTATGAGTAGGTTTCAAGCATAGCAAGTGAGAATGCATCAAGTGTTGATTGGGCTAACACTGAAGGCACTCAAGCAAAAAGGAGGACTAGCACAAGCCGAGGAGGAAAGGCGCCTCATCTAACCTGTCAACCAACACGTAATGATAGGCTTGAAACACGCTTGGATACACTGACCGGGCTAGTGACTGAGCTAGTCACCATCTTTAGGGAAGCTCATCAACCTAACAACCAACAAGGTGAAACAACCTTACCTATGTGGTTGTTACTAAATTACTTAATCTTGATCTTAAACATGCTATAACATAAAGCACTTAAATTGCAGAATATTTTTTTTTTCCAAAAGAAAACCTTGAAAAAGATTTCTTAACATATTTCTTTTAAAGAAAAATTGATTTCTTTAAACATAATAATAACGTAATAATAATTATTACGTTTTATCATAATCATAATTTCTAAAGACTTAATTCTTTACATACATCATAACATTAATTTCTTTAAACACGATAATGATAATTTCCAAGGACCTTTTTTTAAAACATAAAGATAATTATTTTTTAACTATTTTTTTATTAAATGAAAATATTTTTGGGACAATTTTATATTAAATATCGTTATAAATTCTTATTTTAAATGCTTTTAAATCCTTCCTTAAATTATCTTTATACTTTTCTTGTAATTTATTATCTTAAAATTAATATGTTGATTTCTTAAAACTTATTCCTTTTCAAGCTTAACATAATAATTTCTTCTAAATTATTCTTTTAAGTCTAATATATTAGTTCTTTAAAACATGTTCTTTTAAACTTTCATAATAATAAATTCATAAAACATATTTATTAAAATCCTTTCTTAATTTAACTTAAAACTCCTATAAACATTTTTAATTCTAAATAATCTTATACTTTTCTTACTTGAAATTTTTTGTGTATTTGTTGCATTTTCTATTGCAATATTTTTAAACTTTAAAATTCTCTAGATTAAGGTTGTATAATTTGAACCTCGGTTATCAAGATGTAGATACATAATCTTATTTACTTTTTAATACATACATAATTACATAAAATAGAAATATGCATAATTTCGTAAACTAAAAATGTAGAAATGTTATATTTGCATGAGTGGTATCCTTTCCCAACTTCACCATTCGTTTACTGCTCACTATTGCCCATCAAGTGTTGTTGACGAGTTTATTACCTGCAGCATGAACATACTTGAATGAGTTTTTGCTTAGCAAGTAGGAAATTAGACTCGCAAAACATAATAAAATCATTTAATAAAAACCTTCATGAACATTTAATGCTTGCTTATCAACTTGATTTATACTTAATTATTTAAGCTTTTAGCTTATATTATTAATTGGTCTAGGTGATCATACTGCTTTTGCATGATCTTTAAAAAGTCAGGGTTCACGAGGTCCCCGACGATACCGAGATCATAAACTGTATTAAAGCCTTTCTATAAGTCGAGAGGTTAGTACGACACTCTTAACTGGTCTTATTAATTTCATTTATCTTATAGTGTGTATGCAGTATGACATGTTACTACATATCATTACAATTACATGGATCATAATTCATAAATCGTAAACATGCTTAACTTAAAAGTGAGTAAGCCTTATAAATTAAAACTGCATACATCACATACTGTTCATAATATAACCCTACTATCATATTACATGGCATAACATAATTATAATAAATTGTAGACATGGCATATTAATAGATATCATCATGCATTATTGATAACAGTACATATCATCCCACAACATGGCATAACATATCATAATTTCTACATTTCATAATTTTTATGAAAACATATAAAACATTTTATTTCAAAACTATTCATACTGCAGGTGATATTCCTACTTACCTAGAGCCAAGCTAAGCTATTCCAATCGGATCTTGGTGTATCTACAGTCTACAAAGCATCTTCAGGAATGGTCTCAAAAGACCATGGATGGATAAAAATGCTTCATAGAGATTTATAATTGTTAGAAACGTCATGCTGAACTTCGTTACCGCAGTTTGTGTCATCTCGATCTGAATGTAATTGGTACTAGAAGATTTTCAAGAGAGTGGAATTAGATCCAACAGAGGGCACCATCCGTCCGGAACGTTAAAATGAGTCAATAGGTAGTCTCAGATCGTTGATTAAAGGTTAGAAGAATGAAACCTAAGCCTGGCCACCCGTGACAATGCGTGGGGCGTGTGTGGAGGCTCTTGTGGCTTCCATCAGTTTTTGACCTCTTGAGTTTGTTAGTGGCCTCAATTTCACCTGATTTAGCCTCTAGCCATACAGATCGGAGACCCAAAAGCTGTGGCAATGGGGAACCTCCAATCTTGTTACTCTGGCTAAGGAACATCAAAATTTACCTATGCCTTTAGTTCCCTGGAGTCCTCTGAGTGTTTTGCCTTGAGTAATTCTAGTCGTAATCACTGTTATCGACGGAATCAACACTCCATATGGTGGTTGGCAGCGTCAAGATTGGTGTGGTCCATGACGGGTTGATGACAACAACTTCGATCTTTGATGAGCGGCTTTTGGATTGTGTAATTAACAAGGGGGTTTTGATCCTCGCCCCTTTCTGAGCATGTGAGTATTGTCGGTGTGCCTTAACGCTGCCTTGAACGACAAAACTGACGACGACTGAGGCGAAGGAGATAGGCAACTCTGATCAACCTTTTTGGGCCAAAATTGAGCTAGGAAAGCAGAGGGGATTTCTTCCTCTCTTTGATCTAAAGCGATGAAACTAGAATCACATCAATTAGTGGTTAGACAGTGGAGTAATTATGCCAGAAAGAAAGTGGGTTTCTGCCATTTTAACTGGCAATTGTGGACTGCTCTTATAGAGTCATGGCTGGCACAACACGTCGTTGGACTCAGCTTGTCACGATCTATCTGATGGCACAGGAGGTGTCAAAAACAGAGGTTGAAATCTCTGGTTAGGTTTTTGGGTTAGAGAGATAAGGTAGAGAGGGGGAAATCTGATTTTTTTATTGGTTGAAATTTTCCCCTCTTTTTTTTTTTAATCCATGTATATATAGACATTGTCATTGGTCTTTGAGGCCTAGATTATGTCGTGGTCAAGTTGATTAAATTTTTGATCTATAAACTTTGAAATTCATGTAAACATAACCGTATCTTTTTTAATTTTAAACTGCAATATTCTTTGCCTTTCTAAAAATAAGTAAAATAATTTTAATTTTCTTACTGTATTTTTCTAGACTTATTAATATCTCCGTATTGTCATAAAATTATTTTCATGAATCTAAGTTTATCGTCTAGATTTCGTGAATTACTTCCGAAATGGTAAGCTTTGACATTCTTGTATTTAAAATCGGCAATTAATTATATTCACCATATTTATTAATTATATTCTCCATATTTACTTATTTTTCTTTTTTCTTGAAATAATATTATGTATTTAGAGCTTTGATCAAAATAACTTTTTTTTTTGTAAATTTTAAAACTTTACAACACTAACTAATAAGTATAACATATATATATATATGTATATATTTATAAATTTCTAAAGTAAATCTATCATTTTCATCTTAATAAAAACCATTTTTTGTACCATCAAAACATATCATTAACTTCTATTTATTTTATAAAAATAGTAATAATAATTTTATTAAATATTTTTTTATAATTTAAATTGACTATCTGCAAGTCAATTTAAAACAAATTGAACTCAGTACAGTTTCATGCTTTACGAGTATAACTCAAACTATTTTTCGTAAAAAGTCATTTATGGGCCTACATCCAATCTATGGACGCTTTTTATGTTTTTGTTTTTCTTAATCACATTATAGATTTAAAAGTAATCAATATGTGGCATTGTATTGCCTTAAAGGCTCGTCAATATTTGTGGACTCCATTAACGTTCTCTTCTTGTTATTTCCATTATTATGATTATTGCTATAATGATGATGATGTTGTTGATGATGATGATGACAATAATAATAATAATAGCTAGCTATACACATATAGCATATTGGAATTCACGAACTTCCAAAAATCCTTATAGCACATAAAATTTTTATCTTACTTTATGATCTCATCAAATTTCAAGATCGATCTTAATTTCATAAACTTTGTACTCATTATTTCTAAATTATGGTATTGAGTTGTTTGACTATTATGATCTAAATCTTTTTTGTTAAACTAATATCATATAGGAATTTAGTATGATAATCATTGATCAGAAATTCATTTTTATCAATCAATCTCAATTTAAATATTCTAATTAAGAATTTTATAAAAGTCATTACTTTGACGCATACATAGAGTTATCAAATTATAAAACCTTAATTTAGCACATTGAATAATTATTTTAGTTATCCAAGTGTACTATCATAATATTCATTTTGTTATATGTTTTATACATAAAGTACATAAAATTATGCATCTACATTATTTTTTATTTCTAAAGTTTTATAGCTATTAAGACTTTCAAATTGTGTGTTAATTGAAAAAATTCATAGTCATAAATCATGATTAAGTCGTGATTTAAACTTGCCAATTTTTTAGGCCTTGTAGAAAATTTCTAGTCCCAAACTAAATTCTTACAGAAATTTGTATTTATAAATTTTAAACTTGCACATTCTCATATACTGAACGGGGTAGTTGTAGAAAAATCTTTAATTAATCATACTTATTAATTTTTAGATTTTTTTGGACATTACACAAGGTGCCTCGGCAAATTCACAAGGTGCAAGGAGGAGTGGTCAAAGTTGACAGAACAAGGAGAAGAGCAGCCCGATGGGGGACATCAAAGGAACTCACCCAAGCCGCATACACGTCAAGCACGTAGGTGACTGAATGCTTTTTCGAGAAGTGAGAGTCATCATAGTTAAACTAAAGGAACAAGAACATCCATGTTTGACAGGATGGGTGCGAGTTGAGATGGAAGTAGCAAAGAAATGGATAGCACTTGGACACATCAAGGATATGAGGATTACACTGCTACAGATCTTCGTGATTGACTCAATGAATGATACACTACTATAGATCTTTGCGATCAACTTAATGCAAGACGTGATGCAAGACACCATGCACTTGAAACTCGAAACAATCAAAACTAAAATGCCACACAAAATTTGAGCAGGAGGAATGGTGGGGCAATCCAACCAACTTAGAGCATAGTAAATGGTGCAAACCAAAAAGTTGTAACAATCGAATTCGTGCAAGTCAGTCCTATGAAAGCACTGGTGAGGAATAGTCTGAGCAACAACTTGAGAGAATGCAAAGATGTATGGATGACTTGGAAGCCAATTGGAATTTACTGGAAGGAGTTAGAGATATGTTGGATAAGACCGAGCCACCTTTCACGGAGGATATGATATCATGAAAAAAAAATTTCCAATAGACTTCAAGATGATTATTCTTAAGCAAATTGATAGGAAAGAAACCCCACTGGCCACATACATGGATATAAGACATGGATGAGAATTCGTGGAGCAACCCAAGCATAAATATACCAGGCCTTCTCTTCAACTTTGATTGGTTTGGTGCTTCAATGGTTCCAACAGCTAGAGCTAAGGTCAATTAGCTCGTTTAACTAGTCGAAGCGACAATTAATAGGATGTTTTGTAATAGCAAAGACCCGCAAGAAAGATGAGCTTTACTTAGGGTCCATTTGGTAAATGGGTTCAAATTATGGTGATTTAGATCTTTTTGATTTGAGTATTGTAATTTGAATTGTGATTTGAGTATTGTGATTTGAATTGTAATCCGAGTTAATGTTTAGGGTTCATTTGGTAAATGAATTCGAATTATAGTGATTTGGATCTTTTTAATTTGAGTATTATAATTTGAATTGTGATTTGAGTATTATGATTTGAATTGTAATCTGAGTTAATGTTTGGTTATGAGAGTTTTTAAAATTTGAGTTAGGAATAAAATCCAATATGAGTTTGGTAAAAAAACTCAACTTTTTAAAAAATAATTAATAGTAAATCCATTTTTTTGAGTCAAGCTTTATCTTCCATATTTTTGAAAGCCAGTCAATATCAACTTCACGATCAATACTTTCGCTATCTTCCATTGTAATATTACAATGTTCTCCTTCTCATGTATGGGGCTGAGGAGCCCAACCACTGATCGCAAATAGAGCTATTGAGAACCCCTCATCGTGAACTGCCGCAACCACCCAACCCACATAACCGCATACTCAACAATGAGGACGGCCTTTTGGCACCAGAAAGAGACCGTCGCTTGCCCTGGTCCACAATGTGGAAGCGTCGAAGTAGCAATCGAAGCCGACGAAGCGACTGATCAATAACGTTGTCAGGTCACAACGAAATCTTAACCAAGTCTGATTTTGTTTTGAGAGGTAGAGAGAGACCAAATCAGTTAAGTGAGCAAAAAGAGAGGGGGAGAAAGAAATCTTGACGAAATCTCAACCAAATTAAATGCGTGAGCGCAAAGAGAGGTAGAGAGAGAAATCTCAACCAAATCTCAACCAAATCTCCATCTCAATCGGTGAATTTTCAAAAAAAAAAAATCTCAATCGGTTGCTAAACAAAGGGGAGGGAGAGAGAGTTTGGACAGAGAGAGGGTATTTTTTTTGGGCAAAGAGATTATGCAGGAAGCTCTACAATCAGAGAATCACACGAAGGAGAGTCACGCGAAATAACGGAGAGGGGTTAGTGTAGCAGTGACATTGAGGTCTCAAGAAAACAACCTTGAGGGTGAACTCGGGTTTTTGGGCTGAGAGGACTCAAATCAGGAATCAGAGGAATTAAAATTTGAAGGCACCAAACATGAATTTAAAGGGATTCTAGGTACTCAAATCAAGACTTAAGCCAAATAAGTCATAATAGTTCTCCAACCAAACAACTCCTTAGACTCTCTTAAACAGGTTGCTGACGAGTTTTTGAAAAGTCATATTGAACGTTTTAGTTAGGAGATGAATTACATGGAAGGTTACACTGACAGCAATGCAGTAGCTACTATTCGTGGAGGCCTTCAAGAAGGGGATGCGTTGAAGTCAATTGCAAAAAGCAGCTGAAGACCTTTACAGACCTTGTGATCTAGTCACAGAATTTCATTAGTGCTAAGGAGTACATGCACAATCGAAGAGGATAACCCCAAGTAGGTATGTCCAAAAACGATGGAAAGTGAAAGGTTAATGACAAATCCAAAGATAGTGAAGCAAAAAAGCAGAAGTCGGAGGCACAACAAAATACAAATAAGTCCAAAGCCTTGACACAAAAGTTGCACATACACCACAGGACACAAAAAGGAATTACACCCCATTGAATACAACTAGGGAATAGATCTTAATGCAGATTCAGCATAGGAGTTTGTTGACTTCCCCAACACCGATAAAAGGAGACCGTAGTAAAAGGGATAGGTCCAAATTTTGTCATTTCCACAAAGATCACGGCCACGATACCTCAAGTTGCTTTCAATTAAAAGGGCAAATAGAAGTACTTATCCAATAAGGACATTTACAAGAATTTGTGGAGAGGGTGATAGTAGAAAGAAGAATAGTATTGCCAGCAACACGTCAAGCAATAGTTGCACAAGGTGGAAATAATCCAACAACAAAATTGAATGACATTAGGATAATCTTTGGAGGACCAAAGACTGGAGATTCTATATGAGCACGAAAGCAATATACAAGAGAAGTTCAGGGTGTTGAGAATGACATCACATCAACATGACCGAGCATGATGTCAAGTTTTCAAGGATGGAGAATGTAGTGATAACCTTCTCCAAGGAAGAAGTTCAAAAGCTACTCCATCCTCACAATGATGCTATAGTTATGTCTTTGCGGATAGCGAAAAGTCGAGTCCATAGGATTTTGATCGACAATGGAAGTTCAACTGACATATTATTCAAAGATGCATTGACTAAGATGAATCTAGGAGGAGCAAAGTTGTCCCCTATCAAGACCCCGTTTCATGGATTCACTAGGGACCATATTCATTCTAGGGGGATGATTAAACTTCTAGTAACATTGGAGGATGAGGATGCTTAAACAACTAGAATGGTGAACTTTTTGGCAGTAGATCAACCTTCTACTTACAATGCTATCGGTAGGCGATCGACTTTAAATGCCACGAGGGCGATAACCTTGACACCCTATCTAATGATGAATTTCCGATAGAAAATGGCATTGGAATAGTGATTGGGAGTCAGAAAGAAGCTTGGATTTGCTATGTTAAGGAAACCAATGGGAGGATCGAGTTAGAAGGAAAAGAGATGGTTTCAATAATCTACTAGAATTACCATGAGTTATAAATGATGTACAAAACTTTAGAGAGCTCGTTCCACGTGAAGAGCGTGTAAAGAGGTGGAATGGGTGGAAGAGCCACCTTTAGTGCTTTGGACTTACCATACCACGAGTAAGACTTCGACCGGCTAGATACCATTCTCCATGGCTTATGGTGTTGAGTTGGTAATTCTAGTAGAAATCGGGCTGCCCACCTATCGAGTTGAACCTTATGACAAGGATTGGAGCAATGAGTAGCTTTGCACTGTACTAGATCTTGTGGAAAAGAAGAGAGAACAAGCAAGTATTCAAGAGCTCTATACCAATAGGCGACGACTTGATATCACAATGGCAAGAGTTAAAGAGCGCAAGTTTAAGGAGACGTAGTCCTCAAAAAAGTCAATCAAAGCATAAAGAAGCCAAGCGATGGTGTACTTGGGTCACATTGGGAAGGACCATATAAGGTGGTTAAAGTAGTATGCCCTCGGACTTATCAACTCGAGGACAAATGGGAAAAGGTTTTGACTCATCCATGGAATGTTGATCACTTAAGGAAATATTATCATTAATTCATATGTCTGTGTTTTTATGTGTTTAACTTTGGTGTATTGCCAAGATTGAAAGGCACAGATTATTATTAAAAAAAGTTGAAGTGTTTGCTAAAGAATTTCGTCTTTCATTGTTTTATTTTCTTTCTCATTTTATGTAATATGACAAAGAAAATGGGGCGATAGGGCAAGAACAAAATAAAAGAAAAATGGTTAATTTGGCATGTCCAAATTGATTAAGTTCAATAGGGCTGAACTAATTAAAAACAGGGAAAAAAAAAAGAGACCGAACAGGTTAAAAAAAGTTAATTCAGCATGTTAGAATTGTACAAGTTCAACAGGACTAAATAAAAATAATAAAAAAAAGTTAATTCAGCATGTTTCAATCGGACAAGTTCAATAAAACTGAACAAAATTAAAAAAAAAATGTTAATTTGACATGTTGGAATCTTACAAGTTCAGCTGACTGAAACAAAAAAAAAAAAAGGAGTGTTTGATTTGGCAAGACCAAGTATAGTAGTAATAAAACAAATCATAAAAAAATGACTTTATTGCGGGAAAGAAAAACAAGAGTCTACTGGAAAAAAAAGAAACAAGAAGAGATAAACAAAGCAAAAGGCAAAGTTCAAGCTCAACAATAAAAGTAGAGGGATCTATGAATCATTTTCAGCGCTTGGAGGATCGTAACTTGGAGATCTATGCAAATCCTTGATTGGGTCAATCATGTCTGCTTCATTCCTGAGCTCAGGTCCATTCGGAGGAGCACATGCAAAAGGTGTATTTGAAGTTGAGGATCCACCACGCGAATAAAGCTCAGAAGGAATGAATGAAAATTAAGGTCAAGTTTGATCTCACAATTGTAGAAAGCTGTAGATTTCTTCCCCTAGTCAAAGCCATCCTAAAACTCCTCATCAAATTCGTCGGATTTCTTGAAGTCATCTAAAGCTTTGCATGCTGCTTCTTTGACTTGAGTTTGAATTGAAGAACTTAAGTTGGCAAGTTCATCTTGGGCGGTTGCAAGATTGGTATAAACAGCTTTAGATCGCCTGTTACACACTCAAGCTCGGACTGATTGGATTCAAGTTGCTTTTGAGACTCGTTGAATTTGATTCGGAATTCATCAATTTCCTTACAAGCCTCCTCCAAAGATTTTTTGTCTTTCTCATTAGAAGCAAGGAAATTCTTGTACTTTGTCTCCCAATTACTTGCAATACGTTCAGACCCAAGCATCAAAATACTTGGACCTGAGCATCAAAATGCTTGGACCTGAGCATTAAAAAGTTTAGAGTGCCTAGGTATTAAGGTGCTAGGATTTTAATATCAAAGTGCTCGGGAATAATAAAAATAATAATAATACTAATCTCCTTCGCTTGACGGACAATGCTACAAGACTGAGGGGCTGACATTGGATATTATTTTTTCTCAATAAAATGTCAATGACGTGGCAATGACATGTGGCTCAAAGAACATTCAAATGCTGATAGGACAAGTGTCAATACTCCAAGCATTTCAAGCGTCAGAGCATTCCAAAAGCAGAGCACTCATAGCATCCAAGCATTCCAAATGTTGGAGCACTCCAAAATGTCCAAGTATTCCAAGCGTCTAAGCATTCCAAGTCAAGCATTAAAAGTGGAAGCTTCAAAGTCGCGTGGTGTCGTCAAGTAAAGTAACAATAGATGATTTAAAGTAATTAATGACTATTATGTAGATCATGTTTAATGTATTATTAGTTGTAACACATAAGAGATGAATCGTTTTGTAATACATTTGAAAGAGAAATAAACTCTTGAATTAAGAGGAGAATTAAACCCTTTTTTTTTAATCGTGATGTACTATAAATTCTCTCGATTTAGGAGCAGGCACACATTATTTTTCAACACAGTAGCCTTGAAATTTAGAAACTGTCTTTATTCTTTAAGGTTATTTGTATTTCTTGAGTAATTTATCTTTTTTTCTTAGATTATTCATTTGTTTGATCCAAATTACAAGTCTAAGGACTATAATCTAGTATTGGACGAAATTTTGCTTCAACAAATATTTTCTACAACATACCATTTAAATACAAATACAAAAAAAAAAAAAAATTAAGAGGGGATTCTTTACAAGAAATTAAAATAATATATTCTTAAAAAAATTCAAGGGCTTTATTCTTTAAAGGAACTTTGTAGGCTTTTTCCGCCTTAAGCTCTTTTATATGGTTAGAATGGCTTATTACAAAAAAAAAAAAAAAAAAAAAAAAAAAACTTTTTCATTGAATTCTTTTTTCCTTAATCTATTTTTCCCCTTAGACTCTTTTTTATGTTTGGGTTTTTCTCCTAAAGTTCGTAGTGAATAATCTAGGAGAGTTCATAGTGTTTGTCCGAACACACGCTGGTTCCTTTCTCGCCACAAATCAGTTCTCAATCTGTCGAACGCTCCAAACCACACTGCTCTTGGGCATTCCTGTAAGATGTGAAGAGAGGTCTCGCGCTGATTGCCATAGCTCATGCAATCTCTAATTCCCGAATGAAGTACCCTGCCCACCAGTTCATTAGTCGGTAAAAGTTAAATATTAACGAGAACAAATGATAAACAACTTGGACAAAATTACATACTGGAAAAGCAACGCGAGAGCTTTGTCAATTCATTCTGCACATGCACACACTTAAGTCGAGGATGTCTTGTCAATTGGAGAAGGGCGCCTCTATAAAAGTTTTGACAATTATTATGGGTTTTTGTTAGCACTTCGCATTTAACTCTCTATTGAGTTTAAGAAGTAGATTTGTGGAAGTTTACCGGATAACTTACCAACTCACAAAAGAGTGAAGGAGTAGAACGCCAAATACCTCTTTCTTTTTAATAAGAAATTCCTCTTTTGTTATTTTCGTTTTTTGTTTCTTTTTTTATTTTTTTATTTTAGTGAAGGAAAAGACGGAGAAGGGGATGAATTGCACTAGTGTATTTCCAAAGAGTTATTAATGGGGCGTTTGGTATGCAGTAATCAGTAGGAATCATATTCCTGGGAAAATGATGGTAGGGAATATGATTCCTAGGAATCAAGATTATCACGTTTGGTTATACATAGGAATCTTCTATTAGATTTCTAAGAATAATACATTACTGTGTTTAGTTGTACATAGGAATCTTGTATAATTGATAAAATAATTTATAGTATTAACATTAAATGTATCAATATAATATATTAGTACTAATATTAAATA
>CAMOHE010046582.1:11636-29298 GCA_946598075.1 Artocarpus hirsutus | reverse complement strand
TCTGTTTTTATCTAAAGTTGTGGGTGGAGATTGTAAGGATTTCTAAATTTTTTAATATGAATTTTTGTTAATTTATTGTTGTGCATAATTGGGTCTAGGTTCACTTATGATTGACTTAACTTAATCTTTAAGTGTTTTATAAGTTTGGGTTTCTCTAGAGATTTCTTATGATTACATCGAACTTAGTATGAATTTCAAACTTAGAAACTAACAGATTCCATTTGTAGTTTAATTAATGTCTTTGAATGGTTTTTTTTTTCTTTTTTTCAGGTAGAGCATAGATATAACCCATGAAGTTCGCATGTTGTCATCTCGACAGTAATGGAATTTTAGTTCAAGCAAGATCAAGCGTATTTTCAGTAATTGAATTCAAATTTCAATTGGCATTATTTGACATCCGGCCCTAGGATTAATGGATGCATGTATCTAGATACATCTCATACTTGGGCTTTGCTTATTTAATAAAGTTGACTTGTGACTTTTTATTTTAGAGCTTAGAGCTTTAGAGTGAGAAAAAAATAGAGTAATCCCTTAGTGGGTTTTTAGACTTTTAGCATATTGCCCTCAAACCCTGCTTTGTAGCTGTGCATCGTTCCAATCTAGAAAGTCTGAGGATGAGTTGTTCGTACATTGAAGGCTTGGAGTACATTAGTTGGAAATAAGACGAGCACGTCGACTTAGAGTAAGGCAAGGAGTCTGAAGGTGAGTCATAGAAGGAGATATCATGGGTTCTTACGTTGGTTTAATTTCTTAGTATTCTTGCAATAATCTTAATCTTTGTAAGCATAATTCAGTATTAGTGGATCCTTCTTATATCTGGTGTAAATAGTAGTCATGGTGTTTTTCCCGCAAGGGTTTTTGACTACGCTAAATAGCCATATCATTATGTTAAATTTTATTTTCCATACTTTTACTTTAGACAACGATTATTTGTGGTTATTGCTCAAACAAGATATCATTAACATGTTCTATACACACAAAACATTGTTTGTTCAGTCTATCAAATCTTACACCTTTATAATAGTTGAAACCACGGGCTTCGTGTACATAAGAATCCTATGTAAGTGTTTGCTTATTATTATTATTATTAGTATTATGTATTCTAAAGCATTCAAGCTTTAGTTTTAATTTTTTTAAGATTTTACTTAAAGTAATTTTTTTCTTTCATTGAAAAAGAAATTGCAAGTTTGTAGTATGAATACACATGAATATTTTGTTTATTAAGGTAATTAACACCATATCACATTCAGGGACAGAGGCAGTGCATGTCAAAATAAATAAAGAAAAGTAATGAGTATTAAAAAACCGGAAATGTGTTTTATTACTCGGTAGAAAAAGTAATAGAGGCAAATTAGAGAGGATGATTTCAAAGTACTTATGGGGGATACATTTGAAAAAAAAAAATTAGAGAACTAAAAGAAAAAATTAGTTAAATAAAGAGTATTTATAAGGAAAGATTTTTTTAATAAATAAAAGTCCTTAAATGCGTTTACTCTTTCGCTTTTCCTTCTACGTCTCATTTGTTGTGTTTTTAAAATACATAAGCAAAGTACTTTTTTCTTCTCATTTCTTCATATTATGTAATAGTTTCTTTCAAATATGTCTTCGTTTAAATGTTTTATTGAATGCGATTTGTTGTTGTCCTCCTCATACCTTTCTAGAAAATAATTTCGCTTGAATGTGATCTTTGGAAGGAAGAAGATATCTTTGGCTACGGAAAGAAGTCCAATTAAGACTAATCATACCATTTTCAAACCCATGTTAGATGAGGACACAAAAAGAGCAAGAAACTTGAGTCTAGGAACAAATCCGTGAGAAGATCTCTTCACCCAATCCTTATCATTGATGCTCTCTGTTGGTGTATTTTGTGAGAATAGAAAGAATGGAAGCTATGAATTTCTAGAAATAAAATGTATTTGAGGCTTGTATGAACAATTTTCTTAAAGGTTTTATTTGTCCCCACTTCTCAAAGTTTGCTAACAAGTTTTTTTGGCAAATCACCCCAAGATACAACAAACACGTAAACACTATGGTGTTCTAGAACAAGATAAAAATTCTATAATAATCCTGGAGCTTAACAATTGATAGGGGTGTCATTTCATGAGCGGACACAAGTGGTTCAATTTATACAACTTTTACATAAAGATACCGCTTCACTTATAAAGGTATCTATACATGTATCAATGCATCTATAACAAAGGATATGTCTATTGTTAATCGATGTTCATGTTTGTATAAAAGTATACAACAATGTTTACACCAGTTCGAAACATGTCAAAGAACACATTTATTCAACTTGTATTGGCTAAGGAAGTGGGCGCTAGGCTTTCTAGAATAAATTTCCCGAGTAGTAACCCAGTGGGCGCCTAGGTGCTAGTATAGCACCTAGGAGCTATAAGCATAGCGCTTAAGCACTACCCATTCTGTCCAAAAATGCTGATTCTTCTTTTGGCATTGTGGCCTCAACTTTGAGCTCTGTAGCGCTTCATGTTAGCACAAAACACATTAAAATTGTGTTTTTCTTACCATTATAATGTGATCTTTGATTCTCAAATATGTGAGAGAGATATATTATAGTCTCTCCACTAATCCCTAACTAGATTGAAATATTTCTCTAGATCAAACTATGATAAATTGACACATACAAGAAGGTATCTTTCGATTTTAATCTTCAATTAGTGAGGATATTTTGAAGTATTCACAAGACAATAGTATGCTTTACATTGAACTTTGTCTTTTAAGCAAATAACGAAAATACATCACATATGAGATATTATGTTTCAATCATTTAGCATTATTCTAGCCTTGTGCTCGATCTTGAAGTCATGAACACTTAAAAGACTAAACCATGGTCTTGTTTCTTTCCCTTATCTTCATGACCTTTTGGGTCTTCAGAATCAAGTAGTTTTTTGATCATTCATTGAATCTAGTCATTGTGTCATGTCGACCGTGTGCCGTTTGGTTTAAACTTGTCCGCCCAATGAGGCTAATAAGTCTCGACCATTGAGTAATCTCGGCCTCCATGCTGGAACCACATTTTTGGGCCCTAGTTGGTCTTCAATCTCGGCCCTATGGACTACCGAGATTACCCATAATAGTATCCTCCGAACTTAAAAGCTTATTTTCTTTTTCAATCTTCTCCTTTGTTTTTAAAATCAATTTTTTGAATTTAAAAAATTTATTTCTAACTTCATTTCTCTTGTGCTTTATGAATAGGAGAAAACAATAGAAAAAACAGTACAACTACTCTTAAGCCATTTATAAAAAATCCAAAATAAGAAATGGAACATATACTTAAAAAAAAAAAAAAACCAAGAGGAAGGACTGATTTAAAGGAAAAAATAAAAAATAAAAACCATTCATAATCAAGGGATTCTTGGAAGAGCTTCAATTATAAATCGCTTCTTCTTTCTATGGCTCATTTGAAAGATTCAAACGATAAATTAGGTTTAATTTCAGCGGAGACTGCAGCTGCTACTGCTGGAACACCCACAAATCTGCTTCTATATGAAAGTACCAAGATTACATGCACATATATATAGTTTCATTAATGTTTCGTTACCTCTTTTCATTGTACCAACAAGGAGAAAAACGCACCTTATTATTATTTATTTATATATTTTCAGTTATTTGCTTGCTCCTTCAAACACTCCCTAAATATTCTTTTTGTTTTTGAGGAAGTAATCGATCCATACTTCTGCTCGAATGAATCTTTACTACTTGACATTCTTTTCGCTCTTAATTAAGCAGTTGATCTTCACAAAGAGGATAAAAGGATTTGGAAAAGGTAGAACTGTACGTAATTAATCTTATTTGTTCTGTAATTTACTATATATAAAAGTTTGCCACGTCCGTTTACACACACACATAAATAAACACAACCGCGCACACTCATATACTGAAACATAAAAAAGCTTCAATATCTTCACAAGTTACAAAACTATATTTGCAATCACAAAGGGGGAAACTAGACGCTACACACACACATAATATATACATAATTACAGACATATATACATATATATATTATATATATTTCACTCTTAAATCTTGAACCTTGCTTTTCGTTCAAGGTATGCTCACGCACAAATTAAATAACATAAGAAGAGATTATATTTGAAAGGAAAAACCAAGCGGACGAATAGATGAATAATAAAAAAATAAACAAGCTTTGATATTGTTGGAAGTGCTGGATCAGCGAGCTGATGCATTATTTATATCTATATGGCCTTGTCCCGAACCCAAAGATCTGATCACGTCACCAAAAAATCTGGCGAAGCGTAATGCACAAGACGTGGGGCCTACGGAGCACAAAAAAGCAGGCTAAACATCCTCCACGTTTAATCAAGCTTGAGGCCCAAACTGACACGTCTCAACAAAATCCTTACATTCCAACACCAGGATGTCATGTACAGGCTGGCTTGCTAGTTTCTCTGACTCTTCGGCCCGTCAAAAGGCTAATAGAATTTTTTCCTTCGTCATTCAATTCAATTTCACAAAACTAAGAAAAAGGGCAGAATCAAAGATAGAGCGTCGACTCATTATCAGATTTTATCAACCGCCTTCGCTTTCCAATTTTGCAAAGCGTCAAAACAGCCCTTGAAACCCACAAGTAGTCGCTCGTTGCGCGTAAGCCATGCACCAGCCACGCACTTCCCAACCTTGCCACCCTTCTCGCGTCGTGGCTCTCTCTCCTTCTAACACGTGGCCACCAAGTTCCTCTTTTTCCCTCTCTCTTTCCCTTTCTAAATACCATTTTCCACTATTAAACCCAACCCCCCTTCTCATTCCCTCGTATCAACATATCAAAATAAAAAAAAAATATAAAAGATAAAAGATGAAGACGAAAGTGGAAGAGAAATTCTCCGACTTCTTCGAGAAGTGGGCTTCTCAGCTAGAAGGCCTCCTACAACAACTAGTTCAAGTCTCCAAACTCAACCTGACCGGGAACGATGATCATGAGGTCCGAGCTCTGGTGTCAAGAGTGACGAGCCACGTGAAGGCATACTACACGGCGAAATGGGCCGCAGCCCACGAGGACGTTCTGGCGTTTTTCTGCCCCGTCTGGCTGAGCCCGCTGGAGAATGCCTACCAATGGGTCACCGGGTGGAAGCCGTCGACGGTTTTCCGCCTGGTGGAGTCGCTGAGGAAGAGCGGAAACACGATGACATTAAAGAGCCTGTCGGAGAATCAGGTGAAGAAGGTGGAAGAGTTGAGAGTGAAGATAAGGCTGGAGGAGGAGAAGGTGGAGAGGGAAATGGAGAGGCAGCAGGTGGCCATGGCCGACAGGAGGATGGTGGAGCTTGCCAGGCTGGCGAGCAGGAGAAGCGGCGGCGGTGGTGGCGGAGAAACTGCGGAGGGGATGGTGGATGTGGCGCTGAAGGGGATGTTTGTGGGGTTGGAGAGGGTGATGAAGGCGGCGGATTGCGTGAGGCTCAAGACACTGAAAGGATTGTTGGAGGAGTTGAGCCCTTTGCAGTGCGTGGAGTTCTTGGCTGCCACGTGTATGCTTCAGCTTCAGCTAAGGCACTTGGGAAAGGAGAGAACTAGTAGTAGCAATATTACTTCTTCTTCTAGTAATGCTGCTGCTACTACTACTACTAATAATAATAATAATGGACAAAGCAATAGTACTAATGGAAGATCATGATTTTGGTTTTTGTTTAGGGTTTTATTGCGTCTCAACGGTAAGTTAAAGACTAGTCTTTCTTTCGTTTTTCGTTTCTTTTATTTTTTTATTTTTTCAATTTATGTATCGTTTAAAGGATAGGGAAGTACATGACTGCTGAGTTCTCTCCAATAGATAGGCTACTGACTGGTTATACAATTGTATGTGTAGAACTAAGTAACTGCTTGTCTGGCGAAAACGGAGAGGAATAGATGTTGGGAAAGGGAAATATTGGCGAAAGCTTTTGGTTTTTGGATCTTTATCGTTGTACTTGTGCTATACATGTGGTGTACTCACTCTGAAGTTGGAATAACTTGGTGTCCTATTCTTTTTTTTTTTTTTTTTTTTTTGGTTTTTGGTTGGAGATTTTTTAATTTTTTGTGATGGTACATCTTAGTGGTAAGGAGAAGAATATATCATTCTAAGAGGAGTAAATATATATCGAGGAGCACGACAAAGGATTGTTTCATTTATCACCCTCAACAACACACGCAAATACAAATACAAATATATATATATAGATACAACCTTATCCCATAGCAGATAATTGCTTAAGAAAGAGAAAAAAGAAAAGCTCGGAATGGAGTTTTTTTTTTTTTGGAAAAAAAAGGGAACAATAATGTGACAAACTCTGAAATACAGAGCATCAATAAAAAGAATTGCACTAAAAAAATTGAACTTTTAGTCAAAATAGTTTTTAGCAAAAATTGTTTGTCACAACAATGTGTATTTAGTCACAAATTTTTTTTGTTGTGACTAAAACTTCTAACCATGGGCATTTTAGTTAAAGAAACATTTTGTGATGGAGTTAAATATTTTATTTACAACAAAAATGAAAATAAAATTTATGACTAATTTTACATTAATTATAATAAAAAAATTTTACTAAAAATTATTATGATTAGCAGTTCAGTTTTTTGTAATGCATGACCCAATCAAGACCAACAATACAAGCACGAAAGCATATTGGTAGGAAAGTGATAGAAAGTGATACAGAGGCCCGTTAACAAGAGGGAGTGCCTCGACACATCCAAAAAGCCGCATACATTACGCTCTTTGTTACGCTCTTTTAAAGACCCTATAAATCGACAAAAATCCAATCAGAAAAAAGATCACAGCTACAATATCACAAAGATCATCACCAAATGACAAACTTTGAGATAACACTGCACCAAATGACAAACTTAAAGATAACACTGCAAAGATAAACTTGCAGACAACAAACAAAGCATAAGAAAAACACGCCGGAAGACAAACTCGAAAACCACCGAACCTAAGGCAAACAATATAACTGTAAGAGGCAAGCAACCGCAAGGAGAAAGGACGACACCAAAAACGGAGAGACCACAAATAGACATAGCCGTCGCCACCACCATGACCAGCGAACCTAAGGCCCTGAGACTGCACCGGCCGAGCCAAGCTCCTACCACCAAGGTAGCCACCCGATAAATCATGTCAAGCCGGTGACAACCAGAGAAAACCCCGCCAAACGCCACACAAACCCGCCCACACGACCACCCCCCATAGATCTGAGGTGACAATGGGGCAGAAAAGACCACACCACCACGAGATTTCAATGCTCACAGCGATAAGTCTCGAAGCCCAACAGAGCAGCCCCACCATCCCGTCGAGAGCCACCACGAGGAACCTGGGTTTTGGAAGAAATGCCTCACCAGGGAGCCGCCGTGAGACCCCAAGGACCAGCTCTAGACCAGAGAACCATTAGCCAGCCGCAAGCCGGTGACGTTTCCGGCAGGCGGCGCTCAAAAGAAAAGAGGAGTTCTAACTCGGTATGGAGTTACATATACACATAATGTGTGTGTGAGATACTATCATGTGACTTAACGTGTCATAAAAACTCGGCATATGGAGTTACATATGCACATAATGTGTGTGTGACATACTATCATTTTGACAACATGTCATGAGACGCCTATCATGTCAGGAGGCATTCCATAGCGACTGGCACCCCATTTATTAGCAAATAGATTCATACAATGTCATAGGATTACGTAAAAGGCCAATATTTTTCTTAATATTACGTCATATAGTATCTCGTCAGGAATATTTACATATATATATATTATATATCTGTGCGCCCCCTCATAGTTATTTGTATATGACAAATTATAATACGATCGTAGCTAGTTCAATATCAAAATGAAAAGAATATAAAGGTAGTAGTAACGTTATATGCATACTTTTGATGTTGGTCAAGTACGTTATGTAGTATGCAATATATGTGTCTCAAACAAATAAGAGCATAAAATTTAAATCATATTGCTTATACAATTTGGTGATTGATTAAGTTTCCTGAGTTTGTGTGTCTGGAGGTTGTTGTATCTCAACCAGATAGAGTCGAGTCGTTGTTATTATGTTCTTGCAACTTCAGCAGTAGGCAGCCTCTCTTTACATTATCAACTCCTGGTGCTTACAAAGCAGACTATAATCACTAGTCATGTTATAAAGAGTAAGGCTATGAGCAACATTAGTGCCCTCACCTCAAGATGGCACTCAAAGAGAGGAAGAGTTTATTAATTATAAGTCCCATAATCAAACTCAAGAATCTCTAATAACAATTATATTGGTTGTCAACCGATATCTTTAGGATACTGAATAGTTTTTCTTAAAAATATGAAAATTAATTTTCTTGCAGCCACTTCAAAAATGGGAACCAAGCAAAAAAGCAGAAGCAATTGTAGGAGTGGAAGTGATTTCTCCTCCAACCAACTACCAATTCAAATTAGGACAGAGAAGCAATAATAACAATAGTGGACTAAATTGGTAATATGTTAATAATTTCTGAGTGCGCTTGAATTATTGTTACTCTCTCTCTTTTGTTCTTACTACATGAGCATAAATATTACAAATTCTTTTTTTACTTTTTATTATAGCTTTGTCACTCAACACTAAAAAGACTTGAATTTAACATTCATTAGACTACTTTTAACGTAGGAAGGAAAATTCTTGTGTAAACATCACACGAATCCTTTTAAAATAGGAAAGAGTACATTTCTTCTTTTTCTACCAAAATAAAATATATACTTTTAGATAGAAAAGAACGTTTATTGAGTAACACACGTACGTTATGCATATAACATTCATTGGGTAACATCCCATAACGATTATTTTTAAGACAATTTCTTTTGTAGGAACCAAGCAAGATATTCACTGATAGGAGTCTATTCTTTTAGCTATTAGATCTATAGATAAAATAATTTGGTCAGATCATAAACCACCCATAAAGGTTCCCATCAAAGAAGTCCGTTGTTAATAAAAGGTATACATTTTTTTCCTTCTTTTTGACATCATACAGCACGCGCTTTGTAGATATATACTGAACAAACAAATAATATTTGTTTATATATATATATATATATCGATGTATATGACCTTGAAAAATATTGCAAAGCACTTTGATTGCAGGTCAATATATAAATTAAAAAGAAAACGAATTGATAAGAAAAGCTAACGTAATAAATTGTTAAACAATAAAATTCCTAAGAGAAAGTGAGGAGTGCCGTCATTTTTTTAAAACAAGGTCACTACATGAAAGAGTGGCAAAGCTATAATAAAAGGTGCCGTCCCATTACATTGAAGAGATTAGGTGAACGTTTCACGTCAATGAAGATTAAAGAAAAAAGCTAAAAAATAACTCTTAACTTAAAGCATTTAATGTTCTTTTCTAGAGTACAACTATTAGTTTGAAGAAGCTCCAAGCTCGACGAGGAAATTGACTAATTTTTTATTCGAAATAAAGGCTCAAAGAAGACCGCTCCTAGTCTAATACACAAGCAAGGCCGAAGTAAAAAGCTAGTGCTCGAGCAAGGCTCAAGTAAGGAGCTTGTACACAAGTAAGGCCAAGGTAATTAGGAGCTTGTACGCGAGCAATGCCAAGGTAAGGCCAAACGATCGACCAAACATGCGGGCAAAGCAACATCTCATCACTTTTCATTGATATAGTATGATATCATTACACCCCTCACTAATAGAATATCCTTTCGATCTAAAAGAAAACTTGCGCCCAAAGTAACTGTCTTGTACATCCGAATCATTAGAGGCAACTACTCATGAAACTGCCTCTTTACACATTTTGGAACATGAAGAGAGAGAAGAGATACAACTGGGAAGACAAGATGACAAAGAGTGAATGACATGGGAAAATAGTTACCTCCACATAGGAAAACAAGACAACATCACCAGAGATAGGAACATGGGGATAGCGGTTATAGGTTGGAAAGTGGTTTCTTATATGAGGATCTCTATAAATAGAGGAAGGAGAGACAAAAGGAGAGGTTTGGAATTTGGGGTTTTGGTTGTCACTTTATTGAAATTGTTTTAAATATTGCATCGAGTGCTTTGGTGAAAGATCTTGAGGGTGTAATTGAGGGACCTTGAAGGTGTAATTTTTCAAAAAATCATAGTAGAAAAAAACAAGTTGACGTAGACCGTGTTAAAACGAACCAATATAAATTTTGATGTCTGTTTTATTTTTTATATGTATATTTTTTTTTTTTTGGTTTTAGCATTAATTGTTTTTTTGGTTATATTTATTGTCCTATCCCTTCTGACATTTGCAATTTTGGTATTGACGAATTTTGATCCTCAAGAAAAAAGTAGAACAATCGTTTGTGATTATATTTTATTTTTATTAAAAAGTGTGATAATATGCAGCAAGAAAAAAGTTATGCAAAAGTGGCATAGAGTAATCATAACATTTTATTTCATATGAAATATATAAAAAAGTATAGTTTTTCTCTCGCAATATCTGCAAATTAAATATTTATAAATTAAGATTCTATTGGAAGGCGGTGAGGCAGAAAATAAACAAACATTTTAGTGAAATACACGCCTGACAAATCAGCTTTGCTCTTCCTACAAAAAATTTACTGTTGCGTGATTCAAGCAGTCAGGCCTTTCTGCATCATAATTATATTAAAATGGGAATTACGAAAGCAAATGCAAAAAAAAAAAAAGCTGATTTCAGCAGCTGAACAAGTGCAACATATGCACCATGCAGGCCCTTTTTCCTTTCTATTACAGACTGACCGCACCAGGTGTTTAACCACCCTCTGAAGCTTAAGCTACGTGGTTGTTTAATTTGTATTACTCTTTTTTTTTCTCTCTCTTTTTTTTTTTTGAATCATGTTTTTTTTGGTTTGTCAAGAAAATCATACCAATTGGAGAAGTAGGGAAAGTAACGCTTGCCATTTCAAAAAAAAAAAAAAAAAAGACAAGGAAAGAAAGACAAACCCTGAGAGAGCTAAAAGAAAGAGAAGAAGTTAATACTTTGCATCACTGTCTCATAGAAATGGCCAAAAAAAAAAAATCATAGTGGGAAAGAAAAAAGAAAGAGAGATGAGAGAAGCAGATAAAAAACCAAAAGAGAGATGAGAGAAGCAGATAAAAAACCAAAAGAGAGTGCAATAAAGAGAAAAGAATATAAAAGGGAAGGAAAAAAAAGATAAAATACTCGCACCACGAGAGAGTTTGAAGAAACCGGCCGCAGATGGGGCACAGACAATGAAAATGGACTTCACTGTATACGAGAATGATTTCAGCTTTTAATCTATAATTTCCCAATTCCCGAAGTGGTAGTGACTAGATGCTAGCTAGTACTTGAGATAAAAGTCTTGTGTAATGCCTTTGCAACATATATAATATTTTTATTTGCTCACGCAAATGTTTGTGCAATTGTCGTAATTAAAAGGGCCGGTGGTGGTGAGTGTGACCGGTTGCGGCGAATTTTTCAAGCTTTTAAGTGTGGCGACGATAGGGAACATAAATTGGTTCTGATGTCATTTGTTGGCTTTCCTTGACTTTACTTGCTCTTGTTATTCATTCGTAGAGCGACTTGTACCATTCCGAAAGGCCAAAGCAATCATCTACTTCACTTTCGCAGAGCAAAGTGCAAACACAGGTGTAGTGATTGGATGTCAATTTTGCCTCGGAATGTGCACAATTCTTTATTTTATTTTATGTTTCTTTTTTTCTTTTATTTTATTTCAGGGCAATTTTTTTTTCTTTTTGTGTGGACCCAAAAAATTTCCCATAGGCAGTTATTTGTATTTCAACCATTAGAATTACAAAATAAAATAATTTGATCAAATTCAAAAATTTTATAATATGCACACCAAGAGGGATGGTTTTATATTTTTTTAAATCAAGCAAGAAATTCATCATGCTTTAAGTTATTTCCGTGAATTTATTGAGCGAAATTATAATCTACATTGCGTTCAAGGAGAACACTACTTACAAAAGTAGTGCAGATAGAACAAGCCTTATAGGGTGGCTTTTGTAATTTTAAAAAATAAGCAGTCTTATTTAATCCGATAAAGTTACAACTTTGTTACAGCAAAACAATAAGACTCAGTTTAAAACGTACACTACAAACTAGACGGGATCTATATTTTTATGAGTAGTAGGATTTTAACCCCATGAAAATGAAAAGGACTTTTTTTTAGAAAATAGAGTATCAATTAATTGTGAAAGTGAACTTGCTGAAACCATTGAACAATAAGTCCATCGGTATCCGTGAATTTATTGAGCGCAATTATAATCTACATTGCGTTCAAGGAGAACACTACTTACAAAAGTAGTGTAGATAGAACAAGCCTGTAGGGTGGCTTTTGTAATTTTAGAAAATAAGCAGTCTTATTTAATCCGATAAAGTTACAACTTTGTTACAGCAAAATAATAAGACTCAGTTTAAAAAGTACACTACAAACTAGACTGGATCTATATTTTTATGAGTAGTAGGATTTTAACCTCATGAAAATGAAAAAGACTTTTTTTTTAGAAAATAGAGTATCAATTAATTGTGAAAGTGAACTTGCTGAAACCATTGAACAATAAGTCCATCGGTATCAGTCAATCTAATTTAAACTTTTATGGCTTTGGGTTCGCGACCAAATACCTAAACTTGAATATTCAATTACTTGGGCTGGGTTGCTACATGACTAAGGGTGCACTCACCCCACTGCTACACAATTTATAGGAGTATGCACAAGCAAGAAAGGCCATAAGGGGGATGAACTGCTAAGAGGCCAAAGAGCTCTATTCTCTAAAATATATACTATGACCTTTTGAAAATAAATGAGGACCCAAGGCCTATATTTATAAAATAATTTACAGGAATCAGAAGTCTATCACGATCAAGAAAAAATTGTCTCTCTCCCTTTAGAAGTAGAACACGCCAACCACAAGGAGTCGATTTATATGGAACAAACCTATCATTAACAGAGGCAATTCAAAATTCCAGGCAAATCATAGTGTAGGGTTCTATGATTTTTTGTGTCATCCACAATAATTTCAACAGACTTATTACATAATCACACCTTCACGTTTTAACTATATCTTGTCCCTCTATTTTTAAAAACTACAATAGCATCCTTTGAATTTAAAAAGCTAATTTCGATTTTATCCCTATAAATGAAAAAAATTAGGCAAAACAACATAGCTACCTATAAACAGTTATGAAAAAATACTTCATAGATTTAAAAACATAAAAAATATTGACACAAAACATCTTATTTTAGAAAAAAGACCTTAAGTTTCAAGGTTTTTTCAAATGTAAATATATTTTTTAGAAAAGTTTTTTAATAAGAAAAATATATTTTAGAAACAAATTCAGTCTAATTAAGGGTATGTTTATCTTATCGTCATGTTTTTTAGTTAAAAAAAATCTCTGAAAGATAAAATTAAAATAAGTCTTTAAACTTAATGGATACCTTTGTAGTTTCTGAAAATAAAGAAACACATAAAGAAATAATTAAAACTATGATGTATAGTTTAGTAATTAACCTTAATTCCAATTCAAATAATTTCAATTTAAATTATAATTTATTATTGAAAATAGTTACTTAATTAAGTAATTATGACTAATTATCCTTTATTCAAATTCAAATAAAATTAGGATTTAAATTAATTATTTAAATACAAATTTGAATAATTAATTATCCCAAATCTAAAAAATTAAGTTGAATAAATATTTTTTTTGTAATTAATTAAACAATTAATTCACTAGAAACTCCCACCAAAGTAGGGGCCCGCGGTCGAGATAGATTGTGTCTAGCACCGTATAGTCCAACTAGACTGTGGATATGTAAATCTTCGAATTTAATTAATTATAATTAGTATACTAAATGGCAATTAATGTGTCAAGTTGAAATCTTAAAATTAATTAATCAGTTTTAAGATTTTTATTTTCTAAATGTATTGTATTTATTCTAGTTATTTCTAACTATTGTCAAATTATTTTTAAATGCAATTTTGGTATTTTCTTTTAATCTTTTAGCTATTTTAATTAAATTGTACTCTTTTTTCTTTAATTAAAAATTAAGCCCAACAAATACCAGCATTCGAAACAGGTCCTTCTAGCCCACTCAGACACTTTCACGTGATATGCAAGGCCTTGAAACCATCCGAGACAAAACCATTAGCAGTCCATAGTTTTGTATTAGACCTCTATCAGAAATTCTGATAAAGACTCAAAATCCATTCAAACCAACAAACCACCATTTCCCATCTCTCTTTCTCTCTCTTTTATTTCTCTCTTCTCTTTCAGTTTGTTTCAAACACTCAACCAAGTTTTTCATGTTCTAAGAAAACCAAAGGAAAAATTCCAAGTTTGGAGCTTCCAAACAATGCCCAAATCATTCAATCTAAGGTTAGAAACACTTAGAATAATTTAATCCTTTATTCATGAAATATTGCAGATTGTGGTGTTCAAATTCATGTTCTTATGTCTGCGTATACTATTATTTTAGGACAACTTTGTTTTTGACAAATTCACTACGAAAATGAGTTGCATGTGATCATCTAAGACAATGTGAATGAAAAACATGATTTATTTGAAATAATTAAGTATTCTCGAACTAAAAAGTAGTGTTAAATCAAACGAAGAAAGGATTGAAGATCATTTTTACATTTTTCTTATTTTTGGAATATTTGTAAAAAATATTAGAAAAATGATAAAACTAAGTTGCATATATGTAAAACTGAGTGTATATAATTCATATGATGATTTAAGAACATTAGAACATGTCTTGGATGCACTAGATGTGATTTTGATAAGTTTGAACTCGATTCGAGTTCGGGTGCTTGAAATAGAGTACTGTTCATTGTGGTACCGTGGTCGACCATGATTTGTGTAACACAGTCAACCATGTAATCGTGTGACATGCGGTCGACTGTGCCGACCCAAAAGGCACCGTTTTGACTAACCCGAACCCTTTTGGCCCAAATTTAATTTAAGTGTGTTTTTATTTATTTTAATGATCAAAAATCATCATTAATGTATTTTAGAGAGATTAATTGTCATATGTGCAAATGTGAAGTTTTAAATGATAATGGCACACTAAGAAACCGTGAATTTGCATACTAGTGTATTTTTGTCTAAGTTTTGGTATTAATGATTGACTCCGCACTTATGGTTATTCGTTGTCCCTATGGAGCTAATGTTTAGCAATGCAGGACAAAGGTGTAGGAGTGTTTTGTCTATACTTCATTTTAAATTCTAATTAGGTCCTCCTATTTTATTTTATCATTCAAATTTGCTTTACAACTTAAGTCCTACTGAGTCTTTCGCTCACTATTTCTACTATTATACTTTCTTTCCCTACAGATGGTTCACAGTATGTAGCTAAGTAGTTTGTTGCTGATTTACTTGCGGAGTCAGTGAGTTGCTTTAATTATCTATTTTCATCAAGACATGTAATAATGAGACTTTAATCATGCTCTTTGATTTATGATTGTTGGACTATAATTTGGTTGTATTTCTTTTTATATCTATGTCTACACTACTGTGCAGTTTGATAGGACCTAGATGGTATTTGGCGGATTTTGAGTTGTCAATGACTTTGATGATAATTTAGTAATTCCCTTTTTACATCAATCTTAAAATTTAATGTTATATTTATTTATGTTTATATTATTACTTCTACATTTTCTCGAAATATTTTAAAATTAAGGGTAATTCCTGGTGTTTAAACTAATCTCAATTAATTATTCTTAATTAAATAGCCACATTGCCACCCTAGTTTGGGGGCATGACAGCTTAGTATTAGAGCCCTAGGTTTTGAAATCTTTAGAATTGTGTATACATAGATAAGACAATGTAAACCACTGACAATCTAGTTTTCCTTTTAGAATTAAGAGAATGTCACAGAGATGTCGCCCTGCTACTGCTTGCATAGACCTCATACATAATGAGAGTATGATGAATGCCATGTTCTTTACCTTCAAACATATGGTGCGAGAGTGCAAGACGAGCATCCTGCGATGATTCATCGAGAAGAGGATTTCTGGGAATTCTGACATGCAGCGATACCTACCTTTGACAAGAGTGGAGAATTTCAAGCGGCTAAGTACTAGTTTGACTCAGTGGTGAAGCATCTAGATACTTTGGGAGTGCCCACTAAATTTCGAGTCAAGTTTGTAGCGTATAACTAGAGGGTAGTGCCAATGCTTAGTAGAAACAGGTAAAGCGTACTTAGAACAACAGGAACATCAATTGGACTAGATTACCATGCCAACTACTATAAGAGTTAGACAAGGAATGTCAGTAGGCCTCAAAGAAACAACTGAAGGAATAACAATAGCAATCAGCGGTCGCAATAGTAGGCAGGGGGTTAGAACAATGTGGTACCACTAGTGATAGCAATAGTTCATCTGGTAGCAGTCGAAACAATCCCTAAAGCTTTCATTGTCATTATTGCAAGCAGCCTAGTTACATCAAGAGAAACTGTCTAGTTAGGAACCCACAGCAGGCACCATAATCCAGTGAGGGAGAATCCAATACCCTCAGTCGTAACCTTATTTCAGCCTTGGTAGTTTTCTCAGCCCCAGTTTCATCATTTTACTCCCTAAAAATTGCCATATCTAGCACAGAGTTTCTGTCCATAGGTTTTTTATCAGAATGCCCTGATGTACAGGCCATAAAGTCTAGGGTGTGTGTAGTCTCCCCTACCTCAGCAATTCAGGCTGTCAAACTAAGGACCGCGTAATGTGAATAAGGGAAAGGCTGAGGCTTAGGGACAAGTTCACACTATGGCAGTAGGAAGTTCCAATGCCCAAGCCAGCAATGTAGTTATTGATGGTACAATTCTTAATTCTTAGTCTTTAGCATGTGTTTTATTTCATATTGGTGCCACACATTCTCTCATTTCTTGTTCATTTGTGTATACTCTAAGGTTAGAAACAAAGGCATGGTTATAACTTCTGTGTTTTATTTGATACTGGTGCCACAAATTCTCTTATTTCTAGTTCATTTAAAGAACCCATGGTTATAACTTCATCTTTAGGACGAGTGCATGTGAATGTTATTTGTACATCTTATAAAATTATTATTGGTGTAATGACTGAGAAAATTTTATTAATAAAACATAATATTTAATTGGGTTTAATTAATGAATTTACTTTTAAAAATGTGATTCTTGTAAAAGTTGTAATTTTTGTACAAAATTATGATAAAGTATGAATAAACGGCATTGATTGCATATTTTATGGCAAATGTGATGCAATATTATGTATAGTAAAATACAGATTTTATGAGTTAAATTACTCAAAAATTTATAAATAATACCCATAAAATGAATTTTATATCACAATTAATTGTAAAATTGTGGTATAAACGAATGAAAGACTAGAATGCAACTAGGACACAGAAGTTGTCTGAACCTTAACCTGGGGTAGAAAGGAGGCCAGAGCGGTATAAAAATACTACTAAGTAAAAACATAGATACGAAAAATGTTATGATTGGCCTTCAAAATTGAACGAAAAGTAAGTTAAATATTTTTATACAGTCTAAGGATAGAAAATACACTGATTTGACCACGACAGTATAAAAAAAATACTACGTGACAAAAAAATTACACTGTATAAATTTTGAGCCCCACAAAGTGGACACCCAATTGAATTTGATTGGGCCACCAAAGCTAGAAATATGGCCCAATGACATGATGACACCTAGGGTATACTCATGGATTACCATG
>CAMOHE010046582.1:0-11616 GCA_946598075.1 Artocarpus hirsutus | reverse complement strand
AAAAAGTTATGCAAAAGTGGCATAGAGTAATCATAACATTTTATTTCACATGAAATATATAAAAAAGTATAGTTTTGCTCTTGCAATATCTGCATATTAAATATTTTATAAATTAAGATTCTATTGGAAGGCGGTGAGGCAGAAAATAAACAAACATTGTAGTGAAATACACGCATGACATATCAGCTTTGCTCTTCCTACAAAAATTTACTGTTGCGTGATTCAAGCAATCAGGCCTTTCTGTATCATAATTATATTAAAATAAGAATTACGCAAGCAAATGCAAAAAAAAAAAAAAGAAGCTGATTTCAGCAGCTGAACAAGTGCAACATATGCACCATGCAGGCCCTTTTTCCTTTCTATTACAGACTGACCGCACCAGGTGTTAAACCACCCTCTGAAGCTTAAGCTACGTGGTTGTTTAATTTGTATTACTCTTTTTTTTTTTTTTGAATCATGTTTGTTTGGATTGTCAAGAAAATCATACCAATTGGAGGAGTAGGGAAAGTAACGCTTGCCATTTAAAAAAAAAAAAAAAAGACAAGGAAAGAAAGACAAACCCTGAGAGAGCTAAAAGAAAGAGAAGAAAGTTAATACTTTGCATCACTTTCTCATAGAAATGGCCAAAAAAAAATCATAGTGGGAAAGTAAAAAGAAAGAGAGATGAGAGAAGCAGATAAAAAACCAAAAGAAAGTGCAATAAAGAGAAAAGAATATAAAAGGAAGGAAAAAAAAGATAAAATACTCGCGCCACGAGAGAGTTTGAAGAAACCGGCCGCATATGGGGCACAGACAATGAATATGGACTTCACTATATACGAGGATGATTTCAGCTTTTAATCTATAATTTCCTAATTCCCGAAGTGGTAGTGACTAGATGCTAGCTAGTACTTGAGATAAATGTCTTGTGTAATACCTTTGCAACATATATAATATTTTTATTTGCTCACGCAAATGATTGTGCAATTGTCTTAATTAAAAGGGCCGGTGGTGGTGAGTGTGACAAAGTTGCGGCGAATTTTTCAGACTTTTAAGTGTGGCGACGATGGGGAACGTAAATTGGTTCTGATGTCATTTGTTGGCTTTCCTTAACTTTACTTGCTCTTGTTATTCATTAGTAGAGCGCCTTTTACCATTCCGAAACGCCAAAGCAATCATCTACTTCACTTTCGCAGAGCAAAGTGCAAATACAGGTGTAGTGATTGGATGTCAAGTTTGCCTCGGAATGTGCACAATTCTTTATTTTATTTTATGTTTCTTTTTTTCTTTTATTTTATTTCAGGGCTTCTTTTTTTTTTTGTGTGTGGACCGAAAAAATTTCCCATAGGCAGTTATTTGTATTTCAACCAACAGAATTACAAAACAAAATAATTTGATCAAATTCAATGGTTTCATAACATGCACACCGAGAGGGATAGCTTTATATTTTTTAGATCAATCAATAATCTACATTGCGTTCAAGGAGAACACTACTTACAAAAGTAGTGCAGATAGAACAAGCCTCGTAGGGCTGTACATCGATCGAAAACTGTCAGTTTTGATCACACTAAATTAGTGGCTTTTGTAATTTTAGAAAATAAGTAGTCTTATTTAATCCCATAGAGTTACAACTTTGTTACCAACAAAACAGTAAAACTCGGTTTAAAAAGTACATTACATATTAGACTGGATCTATATTTTTGTGAGTACACTACAAGAAAAACTATATTTAACAACATATTATTTACGACATGTGGTTTTGAATGTCGTTGAAAAGTACATACAACGATATCTCCAACAAAGATGTCATTAACGACATTTGAAACAATAATTAACGACATCTATACAGATGTCGTATTAAAAGTCTCCTTTTAACAACAATAGTTTAGTGTCGTTAAATTATTTAACGACAAGTAGGAGATGTCGTCAAAGCCTTGGAGATTCTCCGACACCCCTTATAGACGACATTGGTCAAGATGTCGTCTATAAGAGATGTCGTGAAATCTCCAAGACTTTGACGACATTTCCAACTTGTCGTTAAATAATTTAACGACACTAAATTATTTTCATTAAAAGGAGACCTTTAATACGACATCTATATAAATGTCGTTAATTATTATTTCAAATGTTAGTAACGACATCTTTGTTGGAGATGTCGTTGTATGTACTTTTCAACGACATTTAAAAACTACATGTCGTAAATAATATATCGTTAAATGTAGTTTTTCTTGTAGTGGTAGTAGGGTTTTAACCCCATAAAGATGAAAAAGCCTTTTTTTTTTTAGAAAATAGAGTATCAATCAATTGTGAAAGTGAACTTGCTGAAACCATTGAACAATAAGTCCATCGGTATCAGTCAATCTAATTCAAACTTTCATAGCTTTGGGTTTGCGACCAAATACCTAAACTCGAATATTCAAAGACTTGGGCTGGGTTGCTACATGACTAAGGGTGCACTCACCCCACTGCTGCGCGATGTATAGGAGTATGCACAAGCAAGAAAAGCCATGATGGGGATGAAAAGCAAAGAGGCCAAAGAGCTCTATTCTGTGAAATTTACACTATGACCTTCTAAGAATAAATGAGAACCCCAAGGCCTATATTTATAAAATAAGTTACAGGAATCAAAAGTCTATCACGATCAAGAAAAAATTGTCTCTCTCCTTTTAGCAGTAGAACATGCCAATCACAAGGAGTCAATTTATATGGAACAAGCCTATCATTAACAGAGGCAATTCAAAATTCCAAGCAAATCATAGTGTAGGGTTCTATGATTTTTTGTATCATCCACAATAATTTCAATGGACTTATTATATAATCACACCTTCAAGTTTTAACTATTTCTTGTCCCTTTATTTTTAAAAACTATAATAGCATCCTTTGAATTTAAAAAGCTAATTTTGATTTTATCCCTATAAATGAAAAAATTAGGCAAAACAACATAGCTACTCGTAAACAGTTATGAAAAATACTTCATAGATTTAAAATCATAAAAAATATTAACTCAAAACATCTTATTTTAGAAAAAGACCTTAAGTTTCAAGGTTTTTTTAAATGTAAATATATTTTTTAGAAAAGTTTCTTAATAAGAAAAATATATTTAAGAAATAAATTTAGTCTAATTAAGAGTATGTTTATCTTATCGTCATGTTTTTTAGTTAAAAAAAAAAAACTATGAAAGATAAAATTGAAACAAGTCTTTAAACTTAATGGATACTTTTTTAGTTTCTGAAAATAAAGGAACACCTAAAGAAATAATTAAAACTATGATGTATAGTTTAGTAATTAACCTTAATTCCAATTCAAATAATTCCAATTTAAATTAGAATTTCATTATTGAAAATAGTTACTTAATTAAATAATTATGACTAATTATCTTTTATTTGAATTCAATTAAAATAAGGATTTAAATTAATTATTTAAATACAAATTTGAATAATCAATTATCCCAAATCTAAAAAATTAAGTTGAATAAATATTTTTTGTAATAAATTAAACAATTAATTCACTAGAAACTTCCACCGAAGTAGGGGCCCACAGTCGAGATAGATTGTGTCTGGTGCCGCATAGTCCAACCAGACTATGGATATGTAAATCTCCGAATTTAATTAATTATAATTAGTATATTAAATGGCAATTAATGTGCCAAGTTGAAATTTTAAAATTAATTAATCAATTTAAAAATTTTTATTTTCTATATTTTGGTATTTTCTTTTAATGTTTTAGCTATTTTAATTAAAATGTACTTTTTTCTGTAATTCATTGATTAAAAATTAAGCCCAATAAATACCAGAATTCAAAACAGGTCCCTCTAGCCCACTCAGGCACTTTCACGTTATATGTAAGGCCTTGAAACCATCCCAGACAAAACCATTAGTAGTCCTTAGTTTTGTATTAGACCACTATCAGAGATTCTGATAAAAACTCAAAATTCATTCAGACCAACAAACCACCATGTCCCATCTTTCTCTCTCTCTCTCTCTCTCTCTCTCTCTCTCTCTCTTATTTCTCTCTTCTCTTTTAGTTTGCTTCAAACACTCAACCAAGTTTTTCATGGTCTAAGAAAACCAGAGGAAAAAATCCAAGTTTGAAGCTTCCAAACAGTGTCGAAATTGTTCAATCTAAGGTTAGAAACACTTAGAATAATTTAATCCTTTACTTGTGAAATATTTCAGATTGTGGTGTTCAAATTCATGTTCTTATGTCTGAGTGTACTATTATTTTAGGACAGCTTTGTTTTTGATAGATTCCCTACGAAAATGAGTTGTATGTGATCATCTGAGACAATGTGGATGAAAAACATGATTTATTTGAAATAGTTAAGTATTCTCGAACTAAAGAGTAGTGTTAAATCAAACGAAGAAAGGATTGAAGATCATTTTTTCATTTGTTTTCTTATTTTTGGAATATTTGTAAAAATATTGGAAAAATGATAAAACTAAGTTGCATATATGTAAAACTAAGTGTATATAATTCATATGATGATTTAAGAACGTTAGAACATGTCTTAAATGCACTAGATGTGGTTTTGATAAGTTTGAACTCAATTCGAGTTTGGATGCTCGAAATAAAGTACTGTTGATCGATTGTGGTACCGTGGTCGACCATGTAATCGTGTGACATGCGGTCAACTGTGCTAATCCAAAAGGCACTGTTTTGACTAACCCAAACCCTTTTGACCCAAATTTACTTTTAAGTGTGTTTTTACTTATTTTAATGATAAAAAATCATCATTAATGTATTTTAGAGAGATTAATTGTCATATGTGCAAATGTGAAGTTTTAAATGATAATGGCACACTAAGAAACCGTGAATTCGCATATTAGTGTATTTTTGTCTAAGTTTTGGTATTAATGATTGACTCCGCACTTAAGGTTGTTTGCTGTCCCTATGGAGCTAATGTTTAGCAACACAGGACAAAGGTGTAGGAGTGTTTTGTCTATACTTCATTTTAAATTCTAATTATGTCCTCCTATTTTATTTTATCAATCAAATTTGTTTTACAACTTAAGTCTTACTTAGTCTTTCGCTAATTATTTCTACTATTATACTTTCTTTCCCTGCAAATGGTTTATAGTAAGTAACTGAGTAGCTTGCTGTTGATTTACTTGCGGAGTCAGTGAGTTGCTTTAATTATCTATTTTCATCAAAACATGTAATAATGAGACTTTAATTATGCTCTTTGATTTATGATTGTTGGACTATGATTTGGTTGTTTTTCTTTTTATATCTATGTATACACTGCTATACAGTTCGAAATGACCTAGATAGTATTTGGTGGATTTTGAGTTTTCAATGACTTTGATGATAATTCAATAATTCCCTTTTTACATCAATCTTAAAATTTAATGTTATTTTTATTTATGTTTATATTATTACTTCTACATTTTCTTGAAATATTTTAAAAATTAAGGGTAATTCCTGGTGTTTAAACTAATCTCAATTAATTATTCTTAATTAAATAGTCACGTCGCCACCCTAGTTTGGGAGCGTGACAGCTTAGTATTAGAGCCATAGGTTTTGAAATCTTAAGAATTGTACATACATAAACAAGACATTGTAAACCACTGACAGCCCAGTTTTCCTTTTAGAATTAAGAGAATATCACCAAGATGTTGCCCTGCTACTGCTGGCACATACCTCAGACATAATGAAAGTATGATGAATGCCATGTTCTCTACCTTCAAACAGATGGTGTGAGAGTGCAAGGCAAGCATCCTGCGATGAGTCACCGATGGGAAGATTTCTGGGAATTCTAACATGAGGCGATACCTACCTTTGACGAGAGGGGAGAATTTCAAGTGGCTTAGTTCTAGTTTGACTTAGTGATGAAGCATCTAGACACTTCGGGAGTGCCCACTGAATTTCGAGTCGAGTTTGTAGCGTACAACTAGAGGGTAGTGCCAATGCTTAGTGGAAACAGGTGAAGCATACTTAGAACAATAGGAACACCAATTGGAGTAGATTACCATGCCAACTACTATAAGAGTTAGACAAGGAATGTCAGCGGGCCTTAAAGAAACAACCGAAGGAATAACAATAGCAATCAGCGGTCACAATAATAGGCAAGGGGTTCGAACAGTGTGGTACCAATAGTGATAGCAATAGTTCATCCGGTAGTGGTCGAAACAATCCCTACAGCTTCTATTGTCATTATTGCAAGCTGCCTAGTTACATCAAGAGAAGCTGTCTAGTTAGGAACCCATAGCAGGCACCACAATCCAGTGAGGGAGAATCCAATACCTTCAGTCCTAACCTCATTTCAGCCTTAGTAGTTTTTTCAACCCTAGTTTCATCATTTTACTCCCTAAAAGATGCCATATCTAGCACAGAGTTTTTGTCCATATGTTTTTTAGCAGAATGCCCTGATGTACAGGCCACAAAGTCTAGGGTGTGTGTAGTGTCCCCTACCTCAGCAATTCAGGCTGTCAAACTGAGGACCGAGTAATGTGAATAAAGGAATGACTGAGGCTTAGCGTTAAGCTCGCACTATGGCAGTAGGAAGTTCCAATGCCCAAGCCAGCAATGTAGTGATTGATGGTATAATTCTTAATTCTTAGTCTTTAGCATGTGTTTTATTTCATACCGATACCATACATTCTCTCATTTCTAGTTCATTTGTGTATACTCTAAGGTTGGAAACAGAGGCATGGTTATAACTTCTGTGTTTTATTTTATACTGGTGTCACACATTCTCTTATTTCAAGTTCATTTAGAGAACCCATGGTTATAACTTCACCTTTAGGACGAGTGCATGTGAATGTTATTTGTACATCTTGTAAAATTATTATTGGGGGTGAGATTTTGAAAGGGGATTTAATTGTTACATCGATGAGCACTTATGATATAAGCTTGGGAATGGATTGACTGTCAAAGTACAATGTGCCTATCGATTGTCACCATAGAAGTGTAATCCTAGTAACCAGCAAGGGAACACTGATCACATACCAAAGTGATGTTGACCAGATGATGATTGATCAGTTCTTAAAGCCATGTTTTGGTGAATGAAGGACTTAGCTTATTATGCGTTTCCTTCTGACTTAAAAATTGTGTCATGTAAGATCGATGAGAATACCGTCCTTCTAATGGTTAATGAATTCGAGGATCTCTTTCTTGATAAGTTACCCAAATTGTTGCAGCATCATGAAATCGAGTTCAGTATAGAGTTACTTCCTGAAACCACTTCAATCTCCATCGCACCATATCATATGGCGCTAGCAAAAATGAAAGAATTAAGGAAGCAGCTTCAAGAGGTAGTAGATAAAGGTTATATTAGGAACAATATGTCACTGTGGGCAACACCAGTTTTGTTCACTAAGAAGCATGATGTTTCTCTTAGTTTATGTATACATTATCGGTAGTTGAATCAGGTCATGGTGAAGAACAAGTATCCGCTACCTAAGATGAGGTTCATAGTACTTTACGAAAATAGATCTGCATTCAGGATATCACTAACTCATGATAAAGGAAAAGGACATTCCTAAGACAACATTCATGACTTGGTACCGACAATTTGAATTTCTTGTCATGCTGTTTGGGTTGAAGAATACTCATGTAGCTTTTATGGACTTAATTAATCAAATCTTTTAGCCTTACCTAGATTGATTCATGATCATGATTATTGATTATATATTGTAAGAGTTGGAAGGAACACGAACAACATTGTTGTTTTGTAGACCCTTTAGGAGCATCAATTATATGCTAAGAAAGAGAAGTGTGAATTTTAGTTGATGGAAGTTAAGTTTTTGGGTCATGTTGTCTCAAGCCAAGGTAAATTAGTGTGAATTTTAGTTGACGAAAGTTAAGTTAAGTTCAGTTGATCCTTCCAATATAGAGACTGTGTTGCAGTAGAAATGACCAAAGAACGTGGCCAAGATTTTGCAATTTTCTTAAACTGGTTGGATATTATACGCGTTTCATGCAATATTTTTCTAAGATAGTAGCTCCGCTAATGGGTTGACCAAGAAAGAAGTTCAATGTAAGTAGAATAATGAGTGTGAGAATGTCTTTTAAGAATTGAAGACCAAGGTGACTACCACTCTAGTGTTAATTATACCGAATAGTGATAAATAAGGATGCAGGCTTGGATAAGTATTGATGCAATATAGATGGGTTGTAGCATATAAGTCATCACAGTTAAAGCCACACAAGCAAAACTCATGATTTGGAGGTTGCAGCAGTTATCTATGCATTAAAGATTTGGAGATGTTATCTTTTTGGCATGACATTTTAAGTTTTCTTCGACCACAAAAGTTTAAGGTATTGGTCCACTCAAAGGGATTTGAACTTGAGGCAGTAGAGATGCATAGAGTTCATGGAAGATTGTGACTTCACGTTGCAATATCATCCTAGAAAGGCAAACATTATGGTAGATGCACTTAGCATGAAATCTTCAAGAATTCGTGCTTGTTTGGCACTAGAAGATTGAAGGAGAGATGTCGTGGTTAATGAGTATAGGTTACAGTATTATGAGGACTATAGTCAGGCTATGGTTTATAATTTGGTATTTGCTCTAGTACTTGTTCAGTATGTGAAACAAAATCATTGGCGAGACCAGCATCTTTAGGGGATTTGGATTCGGATTCAGAATGAGGAACAGTTCAATGAGTGGAATGTGCATACATATGGGCCTTTGTATTTTGAGAATCATTTAGCTATGCCTAGAGTAGAAAAAGTGACAAAAGTTGTATTGGATGAAGTTCATAAGTCTTGTTTTGCCATTCATTCAGGAAGCACTAAGAGGTATCATGATCTTAAGAGACAATATTGTTGGACAGGTATGAAGAAAGATGTTCACAGTTATGTTGTCGAGTGTGTGATATGTCTTCGAGTGGAAGCAGAGCACCAGAATCCCACTAGTAAGCTTCAACCACTTCCTATTCCAAGGTAGAAGTGAGAGAATATCACGGTGGATTTCCTTACTAGATTACCAAGGACAAAGCAGAAGCGTGATGCTACTTGGGTCATTGTTGACAAAATTGATGCATTTCATTCCATTTAGGTCAACGTACTCAAGGAAAGTCCCAGGTGAATTGTACCTTGAGCATATAGTTAAGTAGTATAGGATTCTATTATCCATCACTTCATATAAAAATACTCGGTTTAATGCTAAGTGTTGAAGGAGTTTTCAAGCAGCGTTGGGTACATAATTGAACTTTAACATCGCCTTTCATCTTCAAACTGATAGTCAATTTGAGCAGGTTATACAGATTCTCAAAGGGTTTATTACATAATCATACCTTCTAGTTTTAAATATTTTTTGTCCTTCTTTTTTTTAAAAAAAATATAGCGGTATCCTTTGGATTTTAAAAGCTAATTTTGATTTTATCCCTATGTATGGAATTAATAAAGAAAAATAATGTTGCTACCTGTAAACAGTTATAAAAATTATTTTATAGATTTAAAAACATAAAAAATCTTAAAACAAAATATCTTATTTTAGAAAAAAAAGACCTTAAGTTTCAAGGTTTTTAATTGTAAATATATTTTTGAGAAAAAAATTTTTCGTTAAGAAAAATATATTTAAGAAACAAATTCGGTGTAATTAAGAGTATCTTTATCTTATCATCATGTTTTTTTTGTTAAAACAAAAAAAAAAATCTATGAGAAATAAAATTGAAACAAGTTTTATCAACTTTAAAGGATACTTTTGCAGTTTTTAAAATAAAAGGATAAATAACTATGAGGTATAGTTTTGTAATTAACGTTAATTCCAATTCAAGAAATTCCAATTCAAATTAGAATTTCATTATTAAAAATAATTACTTTATTAAATAATTATGACTAATTCTCATTTATTCAAATTCAAAAACAATTACGATTTAAATTAATTATTCAAATACAAATTTGAATAATTAATTATCCTAAATCTTAATAATTAATTTGAATAAATATTTTTCTGTAATTAATTAAAGTATTACTAGAAACTTCCACCAAAGGTGGCACCTACGGTAGAAATAGATTATGTCTGACGCCACATAGTCTAACTGGACTATGGGCATGTAATACTCTGAATTTAATTAATTATAATTAATGTGCTAAATGGTTATTAGTGTGCCAAGTTGAAATTTTTAGATTGGATATTATCATTTCGATATCTATCTTTTGACGAAACATTAATTTGATACCCCGTTATTTGAAAAATATCAAAATGATACCTTATTGTTTTTGTAAATACCTATTGGGTACTCTGGTTTTTGTTTTTGGGCTATCAAATGTCTAACTTACCCTTTTATTTAATACACATAAGATAAAAGAAAATAAAATTCTATAACAAAAATTGAATTAAAAAACTCTTCCCTAATCATAATTTATTTTCTTCCGCTTCCCCCCACAAAATCCTTAGAAAAAAATCAAAACCTCAATAAGAGCATCTCTAACCCTCTAACACCAAAATGTTGTAAATTTCACTTCAAATAGTAAATTTATCTTCAACCCATTACACAATTTCTAACACCAAAAAGGATATTCTATGCATATTCCTTTTTATGTCTTTTTTTTATATTCATTTTTACTATAGAAAACAATAAAAAATAAAAATAAATAAAAAATGGTATAGAATTAACAGTGGAAACGCAAATATGCCTTTCCACTGTTCCCATCGCCATTTCAAGATTAATTTAGCGGCATAATTGCAGCTCAGTTGGAGAGCTGAACCCATGCCATTCATGCTTTTTTTGTCCATTTTGGCGTGGGTTAGAGTAGCTCTAAAAAACGAGTTCCCAATCTAAAACCGTATAAAAATTTGTATCTTCTTCCATGGCAAATTGGGGAAAATGGTAGCAGATTGGGGAGAATGGGCAGAAGGAAAGGACGAGGAACCATTGACAGATGAGATCTGTCGTGGGATGACAGCAAGCTCGGCATCTTCAATGTAACGTTATATTGATGTGTTAATAAAAAATTTGACATTTGAGTATAAAAAAAAATATACTCTCCAATGTAATGTAATTTTTAATGCTAGCTATATCTTAAACTTGGTAATAAATTTGCCATTAAGTTTAGCATATACTAAATTTAGCATTTGATTCGTATTGGTTGATAGATTGACTTTTTGCTTTAATAATTATAACATATTCTCATTTTTTATTTATTCAAATATTAAAAATTGGCATTAAGTTTAATATATAGTAAATTTGGCATTTAATTCGTATTGGTTGATAAATTGACTTTTTGCTTTAATAATTATAACATATTCTCATTTTTTATTTATTCAAATATTAAAAATTGGCATTAAGTTTAATATATAGTAAATTTGGCATTTAATTCGTATTGGTTGATAAATTAACTTTTTGCTTTAATAATTATAACATATTCTTATTTTTTATTTATTCACATGTTAAAAGTTTATTTTTATAAGTTTCAAGGTTATACATAGGAGCATAAAATAAAATAACACGTCAAATATATATTATTTTTAAAACTTTTTAGTGGTAAATATAATATTAATAATGGTATTTATATTTGCATTTGGAGATAGTCTTACTTCCCAAAAAATTATATATAAAAAAAGGATTGTAACAGTGTAGTGTGTGAGAGTGTGAATATGAATTAAGGGAGTGAATTACATATTTGGCATACCTATTGGGCATAAAAAGGGAATTTGTAAATTAAAAAATATATTTATAGATCTATCAT
>CAMOHE010046581.1:0-37590 GCA_946598075.1 Artocarpus hirsutus | reverse complement strand
TTCACTGCAATCAATACCTTCTGCCACTGACAAAGCATAAGCCACCAAGTCGGCCTCAGCAAACCTCTTTGGAGGCCGAACATCTCTTCTAGGTCTATCCTTGGCAATGGAATACTGCGGTAGTCTTGGTGGCTGTGATGGGGAAGCAACATCTCCATGATTCTCTGAATTTGACTGGGGAGTGGAATCGGATGATATACCTGTCTCAATCTGAAACTCCACCTGTTTGCTAGATCTCTCCTGATCAACATCACTAGATCCTGTAGTAGATGTCCCACGTAACATGGTAGTCTCATCAAACACAATATTTCTACTAATAATCACCTTCTTGGTTTCTGGACACCATAACTTATAGCCTTTAACTCCAGGCTTATAACCAAGAAACACACACTTTATAGCTCTAGGCTCCAATTTACCATTATCGACATGAGCATAAGCAGGACAACCAAAAATTCTTAAATTAGAGTAATCTGCAGGTTTACCAGACCATACCTCCTGTGGAGTCTTCTTGTTAATAGTAGTGGAAGGAGAACGATTCACCAAGTAGGAAGCTGTAGAAGCGGCTTCAGCCCAAAATGACTTAGGTAGCCCAGCATTAGAGAGAATGCAACGCACCTTCTCCGTCAATGTTCTGTTCATCCGCTCTGCCATACCATTTTGCTGTGGAGTACGTCGGACTGTTAAATCCCTCATAATTCCTTCTGACTTACAGAAGACATTAAATTCATTTGAACAAAACTCCAAGCCATTATCAGTGCGGAGACGTTTAACTGGCTTACCGGTCTGCTTTTCTACCAAGGTCTTCCAATTTTTAAACGTAGCAAAAACATCATTCTTCTGCTTCAAAAAGAATGTCCATACCTTTCTGGAAAAATCATCTATAATCGTAAGCATGTAGCTAGCTCCACCACGAGACGGAAGAGTAGACGGTCCCCAAAGGTCAAAGTGAACATACTCTAGAATATCTTTTGTGTTGTAAATGCCTTTGCCAAATCTGACTCTTCTTTGTTTCCCAAACACGTAGTGTTCACAAAACTCCATCTTTCCTGTGCACTGTCCATTAAGTAGTCCTCTTTTGCTCAACTCTGCCATCCCAAGCTCACTCATATGCCCTAGTCGCATATGCCATAACTTAGTGACATCACTATTAGACATAGTGGATGTAGTAACTGCTGCATCGCCTATAACAGTAGTCCCCTGTAGAACAGACAAACCAGCAGTCTTCTTCAGCCCTTTTATCATAACAAGAGCTCCTTTGCTGACCTTCAAAACTCCACCTTCACCGGAGTACCTATACCCTTTTGAATCTAGAGTACTTAGGGAAATTAAATTCCTTTTCAGATCAGGGACATGTCTCACATCACCCAGTGTCCTTACTACTCCATCATACATCTTGATCCTGACAGTTCCAATACCAGCAATCTTGCATGGAATATTGTTACCCATCAAAACAGAGCCTTTAGAAACTATTTCATATGTTGAAAACCAGTCCCGGTTGAGACACATATGAAACGTACATACAGAGTCAAGAACCCAATCCTCAGAGGGTTTTGATTCACCATCAGAAATCACCAACAGCTCTCCTTCAGAAACTTCTTCCACAACACTGGCCTCACCGGTCTTCTCTGTTTGCTTTCCCTTTTGATCAGTGGCTCTCTTATTCTTGTTCTGCAATTTATAGCAGTCAGTCTTAATGTGCCCCTTTTTCTTACAATAGTTGCAAATTTTATCCTTATTCTTGGACTTCGATCTGCCCCTCACATCAGCACCAAAACTAGAACCCCTTTCCTGAGTCCTACCACGAACAACAAGGCCTTCTCCCTGAGTCGCAGGTTCAGTCACAAGCTGCTTCATCTTTTCTTTAGATAGCAAGGCATCATAAACTTCGTCCAGAGTAAGTGTATCCCGTCCATACAAAATTGTATCCTTAAACGTTGCATATGATGAGGGCAGCGAACATAGCAGGATTAACCCTAAGACTTCTTCCTCGTACTTAACATCCATAGCCTCTAAATCAGAGACAATCTCCTTAAAAACGGTTAAGTGTTCTTCGAGAGACGCACCTTCAGCCATCTTGTGTAGATGCAAACGCTGCTTCAGATGCAACTTACTAGTGAGACTTTTCGTTATACATAATTGCTCCAACTTCAACCATAACGCAGCGGCTGTTTTCTCCTTCAAAACATCTTGCAAAGTTCTATTCGACAGATGAAGTTGAATCTGGGTTAAAGCCTTCCGATCCTTACGTTGTTTCTCCTCCGTCGTCCACGATGAGGACATCTTCTCAAACCCTAACAACGCTTCTTCCAAATCCATCTGCGCCATCACAGCCCACATCTTAACTTGCCAAAGACTAAACCTGGTGTCGCGATCCAAAAGCGGAATATTGTACTTCATTGTTGCCATCGCCAAAATCAAAGGCTCGCTCTGATACCACTTGTTGCAAAAGTAATGCGATAGAAACAAAGAATAGGAACACACAGAATTTACGTGGAAACCCAAAATGGGAAAAACCACGGGCAGAGGAGAAGAAAATCACTAAACTCGTAAAGGTTACAGTGGAGGCGTTAGGGAGGCTTAAAATTCGGTAAAAACAAGCCCTAACGCAATACATCATATATATAGGTATAGACAAAACCCTAAAGGTCCAGAAACATAAATTAAACGGCCCAACAACACAGGTCCGTATCGCGGGGGCTCCGTCGCCGCACCCCCGGCTAGATCAGTGGTGGGCTACGGGATCGGGCCTATCGGCCCGATCCCTCCGCTACCACCACAGATCTCATGAAAAATCCCGCTTTTGTTTTTCACCACAATTTGTCGCACCGCGAGCTTTTCGGGTCGGGTCAAACTAAATTCAGGTCACCATACTCTAACAATAACATATATTTTTCCTTATGAAATTTCCCTCCATAGTTCTCCATGGATTCATAAATTCCATGGTCTACGAAGAGATAGGACTTTGAACGGTAACACTTCATAAAATAGATGATAAACTGTAGGAACCCATTTATGAGAAAATTTTAACGGCAATTTTATGTCGTCACATAATACATCAATCCACGTAAAACGTCTGTCTGAACATTATACAAGGACTGACTTGGTGGATAAATTGCAATTTCAGCTTCTTTCAACAGGGAATAAATATATAAATGAAGCGCTTCTTTTAGGGGACTTTTAGCTTCGAAAGTATAATTGGCTTCATATAACGATGGAAAGAGGATAGTCATCCTTTTTTTTTTTTTTTTTTTTAAGTGACAAGTTAAAGAATTTCGAAGGAATTTGATATTCACTTGCATACTGTTTTTTCCAGTCTTCTCCACGTTCTTCTTTCCGTTATTTAAGGATTGTCAAATTGAGAGTGAAGCCATATATATCAAGGAGTCATTCGTATTCTACCTGAAAAACCAAAAAACGACATATCTTTATAATGAACGACATTTAAGGACATAGCAGATAAGATTCGGCAGAATGCAAACATGTCGTTCCCGTTTCCAAGAAAAAATGTCGTTGACGGGAAACCAGTGGACCACTAACAACTTGTTTACTTCCCTCCTTTCCTAGCAAAGAAAAAGAAGAAAAAACTTGTATTTTTCTCGCAAGACTTCACGTGACTGACGGAATGTGAAACGACATATAACGGGAAGTCAGAAACGACGTGTCGTTTTGAATACCACTTTACAGTTCACGCAGTTGGTCTTAACAAAAACGCTATGTCGTATATGTGTATGTCGTTTTTTTTTTTTTTTTTGGCTGGCAAAAGTGTGTGGCGTTTTTGGTTTAATACTTCATATCACACAGTTGGTCCTAACCAGAAATCATGTCGTTAATGGATATTACTATGACATCACACAGATGAGTCTTGACGAAAGAAAACGCCATGTCGTTTCTGCAGTACATAATTCCTTTACATCATTTATACAATGGCGAATAATAAATAATAATAACTACATATAACTATTGAAGAATAATACGAATTATGGTACAAAATTGATAATATCAAGTGAAATGTATCGTTTTTTAACGTGTTTAACAAATCCCACTCTCGATGAGTCTTTACTCTCTATTTGATGAAGACAGTCCCTCTCACAATTGAGAGCAATTTTTGCTATTGACACTCGTTTTAAATAAATATGTCATTGATGACACAGATAGAAAAAGTCCCTTTGGTCTTTTCCTTTTTTTGAGAAAAACTATGGTCTATTTTAGTTTTTAATTTAAATAAAGATATATCTAAAATTTAAAAAAAGCTTTTCAAAAAAAAATTAAAAAGAAAAAGAAACAGCCAGTAATTTATTACCTCCTGTTCCAAAAGGAGAGATTGTCTTTGAGTTATATTTTTCACTTATCGAAAAAAAAAAAAAAAATCTCTCCCCCATGTCTTTAAATATTTTTTCTTACAAATACAAGTCCCAATTTTCATTTTTATATCTTTCAAATGTTAAGTCTAAATATATTTATTTTATACTAAAAAGAAATCTTCATTAAAAAAATTAAAGGCTTGTTTGTTTCATGAATTAACTAGACTCTTTAAATTCAGAATTTTACAATATTGGACTTAAATACATGTTTGATAATATTAATATTCGAATCTCAATTGAGTTTTAAGTATAAAATTTAAGTTTTGAAATATTTACTAATAAAAGAATTAGCATCATGTTTTTTCTTTGCTAGGAAAAATTATTTTATCCCAATGTTTCAAAAATATTGCGATTAATAATCCCATTTCAAAAAATGTAGAAATGGAAGAGTGGAAGAGAAAGGAAAAAAAAAAAGAGAAAAGAAAAGAATAAAAACCTTCCGAGGGGTATTGTCGTCATTTTACGAGTGAGGAGGAAGACGAGGGGCTGTCCTGTCATTTGCGGACACAAGGAATTTACTAGTCTCCCCCTTATAAAGCTAGGCTTCATTTCGCACAGGGCTCGTACGGTTCACTCTGCAGACTTTGAGTCTCATATCGTCATCGTCAATATTCTGTGGTTCTGCGTTTTCAGGTGAATTCTAGCTTTCTTCATCCTTGTTCTTCTCTTATTAGGTATAATATCTTGTTTTGGAGCTTTCAACATTTGGATTTTTTGCAATTTTTGACGATTCCGATCAAAGCCTGGTGAATAATTTGTCGTCCCAGTCCTAAATTTTTGACAATTAATTGGTTGATTATGTTTGCTTTGATTCCTTTTATGCTATAAGAGCTGAGGAATTCGATTATGAACCTTTTTCAATTTCTGTACGGGCTTTAGTTATCATCTTAGATGCAAGGAGTTTTTATTTAGGGTTTGTAGAACTTTGATCTAGGGTTTAAGGTTTTGCGTTCTTGGTGTGTTTTTTCTGTCTTTTTTTTTTTCTATTATTTATTTATCTCAATGTTGTTGATGCATATGAGTTTATGTAGCTAATTTTTTTTTCAACGTTGGATGAGTATCTTGGTGACCCCTTCTTGCTTGGTGAGTTTTCGTTTATTGATATGTGTTTCTTAAGCAAGCTATGCTTTTTGCGTGTTGAATGCGCTAATGGCCATCTGGTTGTGAAGTAGAGCAAGGGCTTGTTGTGGGTAACCGTAATCTTTCTCGAAGTCGAAGTTGATTAAGTTTTAAGATTTATGCGTCATCTTTGGGACAGAAAACATGCATTTCTTACGTTCCTATATGTAGTTAATGCTTAGAGTTTACAATATAAGAATAAGTGTGCGGCGTGTTGCACTGAGTTAAAGCTGGATAGTTAGCTTTTTGAATCTTTTGTCTGTCTTGTTGAATTTTTATCTTGAGCTAATTATCATTGAGTTGAAAGGTTGGTAAGTGATTTTTTATGTTGTTGCTCAACCTTCCCATCAATTTTATTTGAAGATCAGTTCCCTATGTTGACGAAAAAGGGGAGTTAGGAAGGACGTTTCTGTATCCAATTTTATTATGTCGTCAGGTTAGTTGATATGCTTAGTTGAGTTATTGTTGTCTGGACTGTGGAAAAGAAATGGCAAAGAGGAAGGACTCAATGGTTTTTATGGACGTGTCTGTTGATGGCGATCCTGCTGAGAAGATGGTTTTTGAGGTAATCTTGATCTCACACTATGCGTTTATGTATTTCACAACTTCCTTTTGCTTTTAGCAGATTCAACAATCTTTTTTTGTTGTTTCTGTAGCTTTATTACGCCAATGTTTTCTTTCTGTTGATTGATTCTAGTTCCATTCAACAGCTTTTCTTTGATGTTGCTCCGAAGACAGCAGAAAACTTTCGGGCGCTATGCACAGGTAAAAAAAATAAAAAAAAGATGCATCCTTGTCCGTATATTATAGTTTTCTCCCTCCATTTCTTTTTGTTTTATCTTTTTTGGTCTTGCTAAGGTACCATAATAGATGTTTGATTTTCATTGAAGGATTATTTTTCTGGAATTTTTTCCCCTGACAGTGAGTGTTCATTTGCTTCTGAATCCTGTTGTGAACCTTCACTCCCGTTTTACTTTTTCAGGGTGTTTGCATTTTATATTTCTCAGATTATGTTACCACTGAAGCAATTGGTAGGTTTCTAATACTGTTATTCTATTTTATATTCAGGAGAAAAAGGAATTGGTCCTCGAAGTGGAAGGCCATTGCATTACAAAGGGTCTTTTTTTCATCGCATTATAAAAGGTCAGATGGCACAGGTATGTTTTCCTCTTGTACTTAGAACTTTCTTTGAATTTTCTTTTGCAGATTGATTTGTTCTGGCTTGTGTGCTTAGTTTTCTGGTTGAGCATGTCTTAGAAGTGGTTTGTCTTTTTAGTCAGTTACCCTTGTTTATGCTGTAGGATACAGGGCTGATGGTCACGACTGCTTTTCTTGTGATGTAGTTTTAAGGTTGTATTTTTGTCGAGTTGTCCTAAAAAAATTCTATAAGCTTTGCCATGCTCAACCAAGTTTCATATCAATATCCTTCTGTTTTAAATTTAAGGCATTTATGGTTGGTTTATTCTTTTCCTGCAGGGCGGTGATTTTGTCAAGCGAGATGGTATGTGTGTTTTTGCCATGACTTTATTTTTTTGGGTTTTCTTTGTATTCTGGGCTGTAGTTCTGGTCAATATAGATGGAAACTGTAGGTTTCATTTATTTGCAAAACAATCCAGATGGTCATTAATATTATTTAGGTAATGCTCCCATGGCATCAAACATTGGAGTTTTGATGTCCTGGTGGTAAAGTGCCGGTCTTCTTTCACTCGGTTATGATTATACCACTCCTGCATCTCAGCTTGCCTGGTTGTACATATGCAAATTATGTTTTATTTTTTTTCACATCTACAGGTACTGGTGGGGAGAGCATTTACGGGGGAAAGTTTCCAGGTTAGAGTGCTTTAACTTTCTCTCTCTTCCTTTCCTCTTGCTGTCTCTCTGTCTCTCCCTGTTTATGTTCTCTCTTTCCATGCTTTTTTAGGATCCTTCTTTCTGGGTAATATATGAATCAGGTGTGTAACTATTGTGAACTTCAAAGAGTAGTTCTTTCTCTCCCCTTTGATGGATTTGCATTGTTTATTAATCTTAATAGCTTATTGTTTACACTAGCAAAGATGGACGGCTTCATATTTAATTGTTATCTAAGTTTATGCCAGTTGCCAATTAATAGGAAATATCTGGGGAATCTTAACACTTCTTTTTAAACTGTCTTCTTCATCCCCTTTCCCGTCAGATTGCAAGCTTATTTTCCTTTATAAATTTCCTTGTTTCCCAGCTAGCATGTTTCATATTTTTGCATGCGTTTGATTGTGCTTGTATGCGCAAATGTTTAGGATCATCAGCCTTTTCAATTTTCGCAAGTTCTAACTTTTGGATCTTCAGATGGTTACATGTTAAAGAGGTAAAGTTATTTGCGATGTGGTAAAGATTGCTGGAAAAAATGTAAGGCGTTCTTTAATGCTGACTATTGAAACTTTGTTTTAAAGAAATTTATTCAATCTTAGAGCTAGTCATGGTGATGTGGTTTGATATAAAATTGATTATGTTAAAATCGTGAAAATTAGAAAGGAGCTGCTGATCCTAGCATTTGTTTTTACATATATGGATGCTACGCTGTGTTTTTTTGTTTTTATTGCAACTTATGTGAGGTTTTACTGGGTTTAGTCATATTATGATGAAAACTAGAATTCTGATTATATAGCTGCATGCTTGGTTTCCATCAAAAAGATGCATGCTTGGTGGTTCCAATAAATGCACATATTCTTAAGGAGAGTAGTGCACTTCTTCTGGTTGAACAAAATATTTCTGCTGTAGTCCGAAGAATGTGGCTAGGAGCTTTATGCTTCCAATCTGGCCTTTTCCTTTTAAGGGATGACATTGAATTAGCACATTTTAAATGTGAAAATCTTGTGAGCATCAAGGGATGTCTTATCTTGTTTTAGATTGTTCAATATGTGCGTATGATGGCTCGAGAATCATAATCTTGTCGTGTTCAGATGTATTATTTCAATTAAATATTGTTGCTTCAATGTCTTTTTGGTGCCACTATATGTATTTCTTTAAATTCTAATTTCAATTAGTCTTGTAAGCAAGTTAATTTTATCATTTCAGATGAGCCACCTAGACTAAAGCATGATGAACCGGGCCTCCTTTCCATGCCTCTTGCTGATCGTGACTCTTTAGGTTCCCATTTCATCGTTACTTTTGCTCCTAATCACAGTCTTAACAGGTGTGTTTGTCTACCACGCTGCAAGTGTTTCCCCTTTTCTTTGTCAAAGTTGAATTAAAATTGATACTTGATTTGAATGCCTGATCATTGATGCAAGTTGAGGCGTTTGAAATTCATTGATTATTCAGCATGTTTGATCAACTAGGTCTTCTCTGTAATAAATGTCATTACTTTTTCCTTTTTTCTTTGACAGAAAGCATGTAGTTTTTGGGAAGCTTGTCCATGGACATGAAGTGTTAAGAAAGATTGAAGACGTGGGTGATGAAGATGGGAGTCCACCTGTAACTGTGAAAATTATCAACTGTGGTGAATATGATGAGGGTAAGAATTATAGAGCTGGTCTATGAACCTGGTTTTTGAACTCTGGTATATTTCTTGTGGGAGTTTTGTTGGTAAAGTTTGTTAATTAATTGTTCAAATGCACAGACAAAAAGAGAGCAAACAAGTTGAGAAGTGAAAAAGATGCTACTTCTGATGCTAATAGTCATGAAGCTAGACGCAAAGGAAAGCGCAAGAAATCATCAAGAGATAAAAGAAGAAAGAGAAGAAGACACTATTCGTCTGATTCAGAGAGCTCCTCAGATTCTGACTTGGAGTCATCGGAGAGCGATAGTGGTTCTGACTCATATTTGTCCTCATCATCCTATACTAGTTCTTCAAGTGATGATCGGCATAAGAGAAGGAAGAAATCTTTAAGAAGAGATAAATACAAAAGAGGGAAAAGAAGGGATAAGCGGCGTGATAGAAAGCGGAGGCGGCGTGATAAGAGATCTAAGAGGAGATCAAGAAGGTTGAATGCACAAATATTTCATTTTCTGAAGAAACTTTGTCACTTAACCACACTACTCTATGTATCTAAATTTGTTTGATGAGTTTAATTATGCTCTTGTGTGCATAAATAAGCCTCTTCGATGAAAACAGACCTAAATTAATTTAGGCTCATGTTTTTTCTATTTTTAAAATTTTAATCATATTAGTAGCTTGTTTAATAATGAACCTTAACAAACATTTATTTGCATCTAGATACATTCTTCTCTCTGCTGATATTTACTTGATAGTGAGTCTGACAACTTGGCACATTCAAATTTTCAGGGCTTCAGAGAGTTCCACAGATACTGAGAGCGAGAATGAAGCCAAAGATACTTCTGAAGGTGATGGTCTTGATGTCAAAGAGAAGGTTCAGAAGCATAAAAAGGAGTCTTCAATGAAAGCTGGTACTGCCTGAACTGCTTGTTTCATTTTCCCATGCTTATGTTACGGTGGATTGTAAAGAACTGATGTGGCTATTCTAGTAGCTGTGTTTTGTTTTTTGCTTTCATCTCTTTCTTCTTCCTGATATCTGCAGTAGTTGGTGATCCTCTGAATGGAGAGATGACTGCTGCTTCAGCTCACGATAAAAGGAGAGAGGAAGCGGACACACTTGATGGTAGATCTGTCAGGGAGAATGGGGAGCAGCAAAGCAACGGAATTCAAGCAGACTCAAAATCTGACAGAATTGCAGATAGACAGCCTGACATAGTTGATGATCACCCTGGAAAATCTAGGTCTACTTTCAATTCTTGTCACACCTGAATCTTTATGCTTAGTGATTCTTCCAGATCAGGTATTTTATTAAAAGTTGGTGAGCAGGAGCCGAAGCCGAAGCTTGAGTCCTAAGAGGACCACGAGTAAGAGTATGAGTATTAGTCCCAGGAGGAGTTTGAGCAAAAGCCCAAGTGCGAGTCCGAAGAGGAGGATAAGCAGCAGTCCCAGTCTTAATAGAAGTCCTCCTGTGCCTCAAAGAAGCAGTAGTATCAACAGAAGTCCCGTTAGGGCTGACAGCAGTAGGAGCCCAGCCAGTGGTGTAGGTAAAAGTCCAGAGAGGGGCTGGAGGGGTAGAAATATCAGCGCGAGTCCTGCAAGAGTGCATGCTCAGAAAAGCATTAGTAGAAGCAGGAGTCCAAGAAGGCCCAGCAGGAGCCCAATAAGAAGCCCAATCAGGAGTTCAAGAAGAAGCCCAAGCAGGAGTCCAATAAGAAGCCCGTTCAGGAGTTCAAGAAGAAGCCCTAGCAGGAGCCCAAGAAGAAGAACGCTCAGCAGGAGCCCGAGAAAACCATTACGTAAATCAATTAGTAGAACTCCTGTTGGAGCTCCAAGAAATAGAAGCACAAGTCCCATCAGATTTTCTCGAAGAAGTGGGAGCAGGATCTCGAGTAAGGATCCTCCAAGGCGAAGCATTATTAGCAGAAGTCCAAAAAGGGAACTGAATAGGAATAGTCGTCGTAGCTATTCAAGAAGTCCCAGTCCAGTGCGAAGGGTGAGGTCGCCGCCGTCTGATTGTGGGAGGAGCTTATCCAGAAGCGTTTCCCTAGATGGCTCACCCAAGCGCATTAGAAGGGGGCGAGGTTTCAGTCAGCGTTACTCTTATGCACGAAGATACAGAACCCCCTCTCCTTCTGTTAGACCTTACCGGTTTGGTGGCCGAAGTGAGCGTGACAGGTAAGCTGCAACAACTGCTATAAATTAAATTCTTAAACTGCGTGTCCAAGGTTTTTTTACGTGATTCTTTATTCTTCTTTTCCTCTGCACATGCGAATTTACAAACCTTACATTGTCTTTTGTATTTCCCAGATACTCGAGCTACAGAAGGTACTCCCCGAGGCGTTATAGGAGCCCACCAAGAGGTCGCACGCCTTTGAGGTTTGTAATCTGTAAAATCTACCTTGCATAAACTTTTCATAGTAATTTACACTGCTTTTCATAACGAGCTTTATTTAGCCGCCAAAAAAAGAATTAGGTTTTTTGTCTATTGGGTTAGGTTTTGTGGTTTTTGGTAGTGATGCCCGTCTATCATGCACGGTTGCTTTTGGCTTTCTATCACGTTAATGTTATGTAAATTTTGGCAGATACAGAAGCAGAAGAAGTAGGACACCCTCTGTATCCCGTAGCCCACGCTACCGCAGCCGTCGTTATAGCCGCAGCCGAAGTCCGATTCGCAGCCGTAGTCCGATTCGCAGCCGCAGTCCAATTCACAGCCGAAGCCGCAGTCCGATTCGTAGCCAAAGCCGCAGCCCATTGCGAAGCCGCAGTCCCATTGGCAGTCGAAGCCGATCCCCTGTTGAGGTTTCCACATCGCGTGGCTCTCCACGGGTCGAGAGGCAGAAATCTTTTTCCAGGGGTAGGAGCCCATCAGAATCGAGGTCCTCTTTGGATTCCCAATCTCCCAGGCAGAAAGGCAAAAGCAGGTCTCGGTCAAGGTCTAGGTCGTCATCTGGGAGCTTGGGTGGGAGGAGGGGTCTGGTTTCTTATGGAGACGGATCTCCTGACTCGAGCCCGAGGTGAAATGGTAGCGGTGACGCTCGTCTAGTTGATATATCTTGCCTTGCCTTTAATCAACGGATCAGCAGACTCTTGGTGTTTGTCTGAATTGAGTTCCAACTTATCTTTGTGGTGCAATGGTGATTAACCGAATTTAGACAGTTTTTCTGTTGATGTCGCTAGAGCTTATAATGATCAATAGTCTATCAATCGACTCTGCTGCTGTTTCAAGATTGAATAATTCGGATTTTTTTAGGATATAATATGCGGAGAAATGGGACAGACAAGAATTTTTGCGAGGCTTCTGGCTATTATCATGTTAATGTAGTTTCTGCAGGTTTATTTTTCTATCATTACAATGAACTGAAGTTTGTGCAAGTGCAATGATTTAAATCTGGTGGACTTCTGAAATTAGCGTATGTTGCCTTGCTAAGCTGTTGGTGGAATTAATTTTACATTCTATTTTTTTCTTTTTTGGTAGAGAATCCTAATTTTTCATTTGATGAGTGAGACTAACGCTTGTTAATTCACTGTGGGTTTGATTGAATCCTTTTTTTATTAAAAAAAGAACCGTTATTTGTGGTGGAATGCTATGGCTTAGGTAATCTCATTAAAAATAAGCAATCTAGTTATTGGTTCCCAATCCCATTTTGCCAGTCTAATGTGTGCTTGAGTTTATAGTTTGATCTTGAACAGCTACAGGGGCTGATCTTTGTTGCCAAACACCAGCAAAGCGCTTTGGTAATATTTTAAGGAAAACTTTAGCTTTTATTTCACATTAAACTTTAAATATGTTGTTCGACAAGAGTGGTTTTAAAATTTATCTTAATTAATTATAAATAATGTAAAGTTTTCACATATTACAGCAAAAAATAAAGATTATTATAATATAAAATTTTTTATATATTACGATAAAAATATTTTTAACCAATAGCTTCTTTTACCGTACTAAACACCTTAAAAGAAGAGGGAAAGAAGAGTTCTGTTTTTTTGTTTGGAATGTAGAAAGAAAAGGTTTTATTACACTGAAAAATTGAAAACCGAAAGTGATAATAGTTATCGTCATGCGTTGAAACTTGAAATTTGTTAGTGAAAAAAAAAAAAAAAAAAAAAAAAACAGAAAGAAACTTATTAGGGGTGAGAAAAAGAAAGCAAAACAATTCGTTGATCGGCATTTGGTGGGAAGACCTGCAAAATGTGGAGGCGAGTGGTATCGTCGTCCGTAGCTCATCAGCTCCAAAACGCTCCATTTCCATGGCGATGCTCCACTCTCGATCTCTCCCGCCGCTTCCTCACGTCTGTATCGTCGGCCTCCTCCTCCACGACACCGTTTCAGCGATCCACCTCTCCTCACGCTGCCACTGCTTCAGGTTTTGCTTCCTTTTTCTCCCTCTCTCTCCCTGTTTGTTTGCCGAGAAAATTTAGGAAACAGGGATACATGAAAACAATTAAATTGAAAAAAGAGGAAGGAGATTTTTATTTTTTTTACATGTGTTCACTGTTCAAAAAGGCAAGAAGGGGAATGAAAGAGAAGGTCTTGGTTTCCGAAAGGAAATGAGAGGATTGGAATCAAATTTAATTGTAAATTTTTATGAAATGACAATATGATGAATTGTTGATTATATTACTCATTGGCAGATAAATTTTTGAAAAGGAGTGTTGAGGATATCATGCCCATTGCTACTGGCCACGAGCGCGAGGAACTAGAGGCTGAGCTCGAGGTTAACTTATTTTCTATTTTGGTTTTCGTAGTAGTTTTAAGAGGAGGATTTTGGCTTGATGATTTTTGCTTTGCCTTTACATGTGTACACAGGGAAGGGACATTCTTGAGATTAATTATCCAGTTGGTCCCTTTGGTACCAAGGTCAGTCACTGTTATAATTTTTCTTAACCTTTATTTATTACAATTTTTTAAATTTTGACTTGTCACTGTAAATTGATAATGATAATAATATTAATGCCCTTTCGACCCAAAAAAAAATAAATAAAGAAAATAGTATCTTGCTGGAAAAACAAGCCATTTTCTTTAACAGAGTAAATTATTTTTCTTTGAACGTCTCTTTACTTTTGTCATGTTTCATCTTGGTTGTATGAGTGTTTTCTTTGAACAATGGTTTATATGGTACAAGCCAACTAAAAACAGAAGTATGATTCTCTAATTGACGTTTCTGAAACTTCAATCCATGACTACCATTAGTTAATGTTTTCTCAATTTATTTGGCTTGTAGGAAGCACCTGCTGTGGTTAAGTCTTTCTATGATAAACGAATAGTTGGATGCCCAGGTGGTGAGGGAGGTAAAACCTTCACAGTTGATTACCATTGTTTTCTTAATAGCCATTCCTAAGTGAATATGCCAGTTGATCGAATTACTGTATAATTGGTCGATAACTGCAGAAGATGAGCATGATGTTGTTTGGTTTTGGCTGGAAAAGGGCAAGCCCCACGTATGCCCAGCATGCTCTCAACACTTTGTGGTAATTGATTTTGCTCTATCTCAGGTTCCTTTCCGAGTCCTTGTTACGTGGAAATGTAGATAATTGCATTAACTGAACCAAGAAATGGAAATTTTGCAGCTAGAAGTGATTGGTCCTCGTGGTCCTCCTGATGGTCATGGAGATCACGATCATCATTGAACGGGCTTGTGAGTTGTGATTTGTGAGTTCGTTTGCTGGAATAAAATTTTTGGATAATCTATCTGGAAAAACAATCTGCTATATTATTTTTTATAGCTGCAAAACATTTTTCTCTTTTCCTTTACTGGATCCTCGAGATTTTGTTCGACAAGGTTTTGTCGGATATAAATTTTGTTCCATAGTCCATTCGTTTTGACTCTGGATCTTTTTTGGCCTTCACACACTCTGAAATAATGGAATCATTGTTGGTTATAAGATTGTTGCTTCTTTAAACTTTTTTTTTCTAATAATCTCTCAGCCATTTAATTTTACTTCCTAAGACACGGCTGTAGTTCAAGTGTGATTGAAGGTTTTATAGTCTATAATCCTGTGCTTCATTATGAAGGAACAATACCATTTATTTCTATTCCACGACATTTCCAAGATGCTCTATCGTCTTAGATTCATTAAATTAGGGGCATTGGAATATTGAGTATATTTTCCTAAATAGCTAGTGATGAATTAAAAATCATATTTCTCGACCTCTGTAAGAACATCGACAATCCAACTTTTGACGCTCTAAAATAACAATTTTGACGAAAGAACCCAAGAACTTGAGGTTGATGATACGTTTATAATCATCTAGCTATTGAACATTGGAAACATCTACCATTTGGTCTCTGCTTTGTATAATCTCACTTTTCCTTGGTAAGAATGAGGAGAGCTAGCTAGCTTTGCAGCAACAAACTCTGAGAAGAGACCCTTATTCCATTCTAGTTAATCCAACCATGACATCAGCTCAGGCAGAGAGAATCATTCAATACCTCTCGGAGGCTCAATCCGACAGCCAGGAAATGCAGGAAAGAGCTCTCTGAGCGCTGGCTTCCCTGACCAAGGTCAATCTTCAAAGCTGGAACTTGGTTGTACAAGCTGAAGGAGCACTCCCAGCCTTCCCCTCTTCAAGTCTCCCGCGTCCACAATCCAATTCCTTTCCTTGGCCATCCTCTTCAACCTCTCCTGAAACCCCAACCTCAAACAGTCGCTCACTGATATGGAAACCATTTCCCACCTGAATTCCATCATTGCATCCCCAGACACTTCACCAGAATCCGGCAGGCTGGCTTCCTCCTTAGTTTGCAGCCTGGCAATGCTTGAAAAGAACAAGGCCAAGTTCGGTGTTGCCGGCACAATCCAGCTGCTCATCGACATGATCTTGGGGCTTCTTTGTCCTGCATCCTCTCATCACCTCCTCAGTTCTCTGGCTGAGCTTGTCCACTTCTACGGGAACTCCACCTTGGCAGTCAGATCAGGAGCTGTTCCGGCACTTATCCAAGCGGTGACTGAGCGCACAGATGGTGCTGAAGATCTCGCGGGGTCTTCTCTTGCAGTGTTGTCTCTCCTGGCTCGGTTTGACGAGGGACTGAATGCTCTGAGGACCGAGGGGATTGTGGATTGTATGGTGGGGGTGTTGAAAGGGAGGTGCACGTTGAGTAAGGAAGGAGCGGCAGAGATTCTTATCTGGCTGTTCAACGAGAGCAAGGGTTGCGTGAAGGAAGCGCTGAGGATGCCAGAGTTCGCGACCTTGTTGGCTGATGCTTTCCGTGAGGGGATCTGCCAAAGCACGGCAGAAGGCTTCTGTGCTGATGAAGAAGATGATGGAGCTGGCTGCTGACTTGGATAATTCTTATGATCAGGCTGATGCCAGCCCGTTATTGTTTTGTCCCATAGGAATAGATCAATTCTGTTAATCATGTGTGTATGGTATTCCTTTTCTGAATAGTGTCAGTTTTTTTTTTTTTTTTTGGGTCTGTTTACAAAAGATGAGATGTGTGATTTGCATCATGATTTCAATTCCTAGGGTTAATGGTGTTGAAAAGCAGCAGCATATGATGATTGATTAATAGGTTGGAGACAATAATTGATGCAAGTTATGATGATTGACTATAAAGTAAATGCACTTCTGACAGTTTACACAAACACTTTAAGAAGTAGTTTTTAGATTTAAGAAACCAAAAATAGTTTTTAGTAAGCCCTCCCAAACAAGCTCCATTATATACAAAGGTCCTAAGCTAGGGCATCTCCAGATGCTTCATTCAAATGCTACCTTCTCACTGTTTCACATTTATATGACACGTCATGTTATATAATAGCGTGTGTATATAAATATTCAGTCCAACTGCGTCTGTGCATGAATATGTACGCAAAAATACGTGAGACTTGATAGAAACCCCACACAGGTGGCTCACATACATTTGTAAATTTTTTGCACGTTATAAGCGGCTGGTTTGTATATAGTTGGACGGTGTTAACTCAATTAATTAAATAATTAATTATAAAAGGTAATGAAAGTTGTCACATAGAAATTAGAAATTGAACCCTAGCGGTGAACCTGGACGAGAGTTTTGGAAGGCTGCAACGTAAATTAAAGAAACATCATGTGGAAGCAATAAATTATTTAAAATTCCCAAAAATGCCCGACACACAGTATAAAATCATAGAGAGTTTTTATAAGGTGTTTGACAAATGGTGGGAACCATTGATGGAAACTGTTTTTACTTTAACATGTGAAAGTTTTATACTGTAACATGTAAGAGCTTTGTACTGTTTATAATTAAATTTGTGGTGTGAACCACCTTTAGCCAAACACCTTTTTAGTCTAATCTCCATTTTTGCATTTTTTTGATTTTTTTTTTAAGGCTAGAAAGGAGCGCACAAAATTGTACTTGTTAAATAATTAGTTCCCACCTTTGAAAATTATTCCAAAAGGCTTTCGATAATGGGAATGAAATCTTAATATATATTAGTATATGTTTAGCTACTATGGATTCTCCATTTCCTTTAAAAAAAAAGAAAGAAAAAATACTATGGATTCTTTTTAATTTTCGTTCGGAGTTGGGCGATGCAAAGAGTTGACAACTTAAAAGCGACGCTTTCCAAAAAAAAAAAAGAAAAGAAAAGAAAAGAAAAGAGACACTTGTAGGCAAGGCATATTTCACATCAGACAATTTCCAGTAGGGATTATCAATATTCGTATTATTAGTGTGAAACGTTTATTGCATTTACACACTACATATATAGTGTCACAATTAGTAGTAGATAAGTTTTGTTATTATATGTTAATTCTGAATTAATTATTCTTTTAAAATTCTCTACAAATAATTTTCCCATAAGAAATTACAAAATAAAGAAGTTTTGTTTATTTATTTATTTATTTTTGGAGGTGGAAAGAAACCATATAGTTTATGGGCCACCAAGTATGGTCTCCACATCTTTTGCTATGAAGACGAAGCCAAATTGGAAAAGCTATTCCTCTTTTTCTAATTTCAGACAGAAACTTCTTCTATTCTCTTTATAAAGTTGGATATTACAAAAGAGACGCGGTCTCTATTCTCTAGGTCCATTTTTATTTGTTTTTTTGTTTTCTTTAACAATGTCTCTGCTCTGTAGTTTCTTTTTTTTTTTTTTTTACAGCATTGCCAGGTGGCATTCTGGGTTTGAAACTTAAACTTGTCATATGACAAAAGCATCTTCTTCATTATGGAAAGAATTAATTGCAGAAAACTCCTTCTCGATTATGTATTTTTGAATCTTGAAAACATAATATTCATTCTCATCTAAGCTTTATTTATCAATTTTTTTTAAAAAAACCTTTTTTGTTAGGTTTTTTTAACTAATCTTCCCTTATATTAGCACAAAATGCATAATATAAAAATATTTTAATAATTTTATTATATCTAAAGCTAATTTGAAAGGAAAAGTTTTGATTTAATTTATAATTTTCAATTGTCAAAGAAAATCTTGCTAAATAAATAAAAAAAAGTTAAAAAAAAAAAATAATAATAAAAGCTATTTGTGTGACAATTGTTATTTTGTTAAAAATATTAAACAGTCTTTATGAAAATAAAATTATTTTTACCTATTTTGTGTTTTTCGACTTTCTAGCTTTCCTCTTTTTGGCTGTTGTTCTAGCTTTACCCTTTTGGTTCTTGCTGCTGAGTTTACTTTGAAACGGGGCTGTATTAACGAACAAAAGAAAACAAAAAGGAGCACGAGAGAGAGAGAGAGAGAGAGTGAATGAGAGAGAGAAAGTTGTAGAACATAGAGAATAACCTAAATATACTTTTTAGTTTGGTTCCACAACAGGTTGGGTTTGCACAAAAAAGCCTAAAAACCCCACTTCTCTTTCCCAGTGACTTCCAAAATATATGCTAATATACTATTTCATAAATTATATATTTTTAGTCCAATATTTTCCTTTTCTGAAATTTCATGATGTCTTTTTATTTAGCCGATAAACGTCTCAACTTACTTGTTTTCTTTAGCTAATCAGCTAGCTGTCAACAACCAATTATATATGTAGTAGTTTTTTTATGGTTAACAATCAATAATATATGTAGTTTGTAAGCAGAAAGAACCATCATTATTACATGAAAAGAGCTATTTTTATTCTTCTGCGAGTAAAAATAAAAATAAAATAAAGACTTTTATTTTATTTATTTATTTATTTGTTTTAAATATGGTTTATTATTGTATTCTTGGGTTGCTGTAGTTGAAGTGCTTTTTTACTTTGCCGCTGTCCACAAGCATAGATTCTCACTCTTTTCTCAATCTGTGTGCATTTGGAATTAGCTAGAGTTGTGGTTATGGCTCATTTTTCTCAGTTATTTGTCATGGGATTCTTTGCTTATAAACAAGACTCTGCTTTTGCTGCTGTCCCTTCTCCTTTTCATGGGTGTTCATTTACTCATTATTTTTTAGGATATTTCTTAACTGGGGTAAGCCAAGATGTGACTGATGTAGATTGAAGCCTCTTGGGCTTTTTATATTATTTTTTTTCATTTTCAGTTTCACTCTTCGCTATTAGTATAAATAGACATGGAAACATTCATATCTCTTCATTGCATTTGCAGGAGAAACTCACCACATTGGTTTGCAGCAAAAAGGGTTGTTTCTTCTATCTATTGGGTGGAAAAAAGAATGAGCTACAATAATTATAGTACCGGTTCCGGTTAGCTGTCTCCTACCTTTTACTACCCTTTTGTTTAAACTTGACTAATCTGTTTGTTCTGGGCAGTTTTTTTATCATTTGACCTTTTGTCTTGTGTGCTTTGGACCCTTTTTTTGGAATGCTAAAACAGGTAGTAGAAGTGCTAGAAGGACATTTGAGTTTGGAAGAACACATGTGGTCAGGCCTAAAGGGAAACACCAGGCAACTATAGTTTGGCTTCACGGCCTTGGGGACAAGGGCTCAAGGTATTAACGCTCTTCTTTTGTTCAATTTCTCTTGTTGACAAATATTGCCAAGTGATGAGTTTCTTTGCAGGTAAAACTTAGCACTTGTAAGCCTGTTATTAGTGAAAATGAGCTTTTTAAGCATATTGAGATCCTATCTTGTTGTGTCAAGTTTATAAATGCAACACAAGTTATTATTTGTTACTCATCCATGGTTACTCTTGACGTGCATGGTTCAACAGTTTTGAGATAAAGAATGTTGGGTTTATAATATTGATCTACATGAATATGATATTTTATAGATGCCATCTAGCAGGAATTCATTATTTTTCTTTCACATGGGCATCTTCCTTTTATGAGGATGGTGGACTTTTTTGTTGGATAATAAAAAAAGGGGAGAGAATGTGAATGTCCTGTCTTCTTCTGGTGAAGAAATTTTGTTCTTTACTTTAATTCTAGAACTCTATTTCCCTTTTAGAAGATTCTCAAACTAATTGATTTGATGGGAATGAGCATTACTGCCGTGAACTAAAAAATGATTAGCTGTCTCTTTCTTCCATCTTCTTATTTGATTCCAAGTTATGTTGTGGAAGCCTCGAATCCGGGATATGCATATTGCATAGAGCCTAGAATAGGGGACCACTACTTTACAAGTTTGGTTGTCCTTTAAACGTAGTACTTGAAACTAAATATTCTATATATTATGTTATACATGTACTATTGCTGAAGTTATTAATTCCCTTGTTTTCTTTTAATAATATGATTAATAGTTCCCAAGTCTATATTCAACTTTGAGAGTGGTCCCCAAATCAGTTTTTTCTAAAAAATAAGGTATAATAACTAATTATTCATAAATAGTATTGCATGATTTTCTGCTTGTAGTTTACTGGAAGCCATTTTAGCAATTGGATTCTGGTTTTTTGTTATTCCTGTATGTGTTTGAGCTCTTTTGAAAAGGCTTAGGACAACTGTTTGTGACTGAGCTGAATATTTCCATCTTGTGGTTTCTTTGCAGCTGGTCCCAGCTTTTGGAAAGCCTTCCTCTTTCAAATGTAAGGATAGTTTTTAAGTTTCATGGTAGCCGTTATCTGCTCATGCAACATTTGTTTGCTGCAGTCCTAGTTCGATAACTGGTACATGGTTCAAATGATTAATAGCTCATTTTTATTAAAATTCATAATGCAGATTAAGTGGATTTGTCCTACTGCTCCTACTCGCCCTGTAGCATTATTTGGTGGATTCTCTTGCACTGCTTGTGAGATTCGTTCCTGCAGTTTTGTTATATAGGCACCATGTGCTTGAAAAGACAAGTTATTCAGTCTTAAATCCCGAAAGTAAAACGTCTGATTCAAATTTATTGTTCTGTTATACCCCTGTAGAACATGCTGAAATATTTGAGTGATTCACAACAGGGTTTGACGTGGGTGATATCTCAGAAGATGCTCCTGATGATTTGGAGGGGTTAGATGCTTCAGCAGCTCATGTTGCGAATTTTTTATCGACAGAGCCCGCTGGCAGTATGTGTTCTTCTCCCTTGGGAGCTTTTGAAACTCTTATCTTGGCTTTCTATTATGAATATGTAGACCGATAATTGAGATAGAAAAACACATATGAATATAATTTTAAGTTACAGGAAAAAAGGAAAGAGTTTTGGGGTTTTGGTGAACTTATCTGATGCTTTTGAACGTTTACCTTCAAGAGAAAATAAAAGTAAAAGTGAACGATATAACTTCTTTGAACATACTTTCCACAGCTTTCATGTATGTAAAATTGTCGTCCTATTCTTTTTCAAAACACGCCTTTAGTCCCATGTGGTTCTCTCAAGATGCACTCTAGCTGTCCTGATTTACTTCAGTATCTCCTTTTGCTTTTCTTTTACGTTGTAATTTTGAGCAACTCCGCTCCTATCCTAGTCTACATATGCTCACTTGATCTTCATCCTGATAGATAACATTTCTGACCTCTATATCTAGTTTCCCAGGATTAGGAGAAATATGTAGTCAAAGTCGCCACAACATTGACTTGTAGTTGGACTAGGAATAAGATGCCAGCCTAGGGATATCAAAAATCTTTTGAGGCTAGGTAATGATACTGTGGTTGCATTGCAACCGCATGGCGTTTGGGATTTTCTCCATAAGTGATGAGGTCTTTATCTTTTTTAAAAGGCATATGGGCGCACTGTACTGATATAACTTGTGTCTATGCTCCGTATATGTTAAGCAGAGAACTTCTTAGTTACACTGTAAGATAGTGTACTTTTAAGAGTAACTTATACAGGTTTTTCATTATGAACAGTCAAACTTGGCATTGGGGGTTTCAGCATGGGTGCTGCAACAGCCCTCTACTCTGCAACCTGCCGTGTTCTGGGAAAATATGGCAATGGAAACTTGTATCCAGTTGACCTGAGTGCAATTGTTGGTCTAAGTGGCTGGCTTCCATGCTCAAGGTTTGGCTGCTGTCCTATATGCACAAATGAATAATCTACACAAAAAACAACTGCTGTACACTTTCTGTTGTCATACAATACATTTTACCTCTCTTCCTATTGTGTTTTAGAACCTTAAGGAATCAGATGGAAAATTCGCAGGAGGCTGCAAGGCGTGCAGCATCTGTTCCAATTTTGATGTGCCATGGCTTAGGTAAAATCATGTTTTCTTATATACTATGCCATGAGTTTGGTTTTATTTTACAAGACCAGTTTTAGGTCATGCTTAAATAACAAGAACTGCTTTGGTTATAACTGTCATCATTAGTTGCGGATATGAACATGTAGAGAACATTCGTTAATACATACAAGAATCTATCCAGTTCATGATTGATTTAGATTTATCTCTTGCTGCTTTGACACCAAAAACATTAGTTTCTGGCCTTACACTTCTATGCATTCAGAATAATTTAGCATGGATATGGTAGTTTTTGGGAGTATCGTGAGTGATTATTTGCGGTTTTGATGCTCAAGGAATTGTTTCCTTACTTTTTGTTCTTTGATGTTGCTCTGGGTGAAGTGCCTGCTTCGAGGCTAAAGTCAAAATGCCCAATTTTTAAAGCTTTGGACCTGCTGTTTTTTCTTAAAGGTCCCCAAGATACATAATCGTTAAGTACTAGACATTTAATCACTACTCCACCTACAGTGCGCATTATCACTGCATGTGCTTCAAAGAATTGTCAAAGGAGCCCTGTTCTAAGATGAACTCATATCTATCTATCCAAAAAAGATAAGCTTGTGCTCGAATTCATATCATTTCGCACTCAACTAATTTGCATAAATTCTCTCAGTTGATGATGTGGTCGCCTTTCAACATGGACAGAAATCTGCGCAGGCCTTACACTCGGCAGGATTTCCGAATCTAACTTTTAGAACCTACAATGCGTAAGTCCTCAATTTCTCCGCCTTCAGAATACTCTGTTTATTCGGTTATTTATTCCTCATTTGCGATGTCATGCTTAAAGTGTGGTTCCAATTCGCAGGATGGGACACTACACAATCGCTGAAGAGATGGACGAAGTCTGTAATTGGCTTACTGCAACTTTGGGGCTTGAGGGGTCCCGATCTTACTAGAAGAAAAATGTGGTCTAATGTTTAGCTTAACTATTATGTGAGGCTATATAATAGAGAGGGATATGGGTACTGCAGCATACAAAAATATAGCGGTACTGGCTTTTATAAAGCGGGCTCACCTCTTCTACCGGCTTCCCATCGCTATTCACATCTACCAAATTTTGTTGTTCAGTAATGAGTTTTGCCCTTGTCATATGTTTATTTCAGATTTCTAGTGTCTGATAACTGGGGTTTAGTTGGGGTATACAAGGAATTTTGGTTATCAGTTTGTTAAATAGGAAGGCCTCAAAGTGTTATTTATGTTGCAACTAAAAAGCATAATAAAGGAGACATTCCCACTTTATAGCTTTCTTCCAAGTTCCAACTGCTGGTCATTTTGCCTCTACGGCCAGAGACTAATAAATGTTTAAAAAAATAATTTGGATCAATAACTCTCTTTTTTTGCTTGTCGTAGCTTCGTAATTCGCCTCAAATTCTTCGATACAAACTCCCTTGAATAACAGACTCGTCAAGAGAGCATGCAATAACAACAACAACAACAACAATAAACCTCGCATACCGGAGTGTGGCAACAGAATTGATCTATCATTTAGCTATTTCAATAATCAGCATGGTTCAAATTTGCATTTAAATATACCAAAATCTCTTATTTCTGCCAAGAAAAGTTACAGGGAAATTTGAGTCCTCGCCACTCGGGAGAGGGGAACGGGGATCTCGTATTCAGTTTGACAACAACAAAGAGAAACTGATACTAAACACAATTAGCTAAAAAACAGAATGCGACTTGAGAAGATGCAGGGGAATTGTAGCTTTTTTGATTTTCCGAGATGATTTTCGCACGTGTGATCCCTCGAGACCTATTTAACAGAAATAATATATAATAGTGTCAAACAACAAATTGATGGAATTTATCTTCATGCATACGTGTGGTTTAGTCGGTTGGTGGCAAACACGTACACATGTACCCGACAATGGATGCTGAAACTTCTTCAGTGAAAGGATACTGAAACTGGAAAACTATCAAAAGTCAGCATTATGAATAATACAATGATAAACAAAGGTTTAAAAAAGTTTACAAGAACTCACCTCAGGCTCAAGGATTGACAATCACATTTTGCTTTCTACCACTATCATCTTGAAGCTTATCTGTGTTCTCAGAATTACTTCCTTTGGAATCAATGCAAGGAGTAAGAGGAGGAAAGGAAGGGACAGACTTCAATATAAACTTGCGCCCACTTTTCAGTTTCCCTGAAGAGCCTGAACCGAGGGTGAAAGTGTGACTGTGAGGTGGAGAGACCCGCTTCTTATTTGGAGAACTTACTTTCACAGGCGTTTCATCTTCCAAAATGTCAAGTTGCACACTGCCAGAATCGAGCCTCTGGTGAGACTTTGCTGCCCCGCACAACCTAGTCATTGACGTAAGTGGTGAACCGTGCCTGTGCATGGAATTTGAGGAGAGACGGTCACTTCCAGGGCAGAGTTTATTTTGTGAAAGATTTCCACAGTCCCTTTTACTAAATGAAGTTGAAGAAGTTATTGGCAATGAAGCATCTGGATGGCGAGTAAGAAGAGGCACAACGGGGACTGATTCACGCCGTGATGAAGTTGAGTCTACCATTCCCACGTTACGATCCACTTGCCAAGCATAATAACCCTCGTCCAGTAAGTCGTCATTTGCTTCCAAAAGAACGTCACTCTTCTCCAAATCTCTTGGAGGAGATTTTGTTTTTTCATTAGATGATAAAATGGAGAGGTTGGAATCAGGTGATGGAAGGTATCTTCTAGAAAGAAACCGGGATTTTGGTGCATCTTTCCCATGACTGAGAAGAGAATAAAGAATAGCCAATTAATAACTACACATTTACAACATCGTAAGCAAAATTCACATGGTTTATTAACACTAATAGCCCTTAAACTTTAGGCTCTTCTTTACTTTGTTCCATAAATTTTAAAAATCACCACTTTACTTTTTAAACTTTTCAAACTCCTCACTTTGCCTCCTAAAATTTTAAAAATCACTATTTTGCCTCTTAATTTTCAGAGCTCCTCACTTTGTCTCCTACATTTCTAATTTTCCGTTCAATAGATAAAATTAAACATATGTGATTAGCACATGGGTCACTTGTACGGACAAAAATAAGATTCTATCACTCTTAAATTTTGTTTCATGTTTTACACTCTGACTTGATTTTTTTTTTTATCTGATCTCTCATTTAGATAAGGTTTACCTGCATATTTTTTTTATTTTTAATATGTAACTCATTTAATAAATTGATATCGATTGCCGATATCTAAATTTCAATACTAATGAAGATGAGTTACACGTTAAAGATGAGAAGATATTGGCGAACAATATCGAGAAAAAATGTGCATATAGATTCTTTTTAAATGAGAGCTTATAAAAAAAAATGTTAAATGAGAATGTAAACGTAAAACAAAATTTAAATATGATAAAATCTTATTTTTACCCTTATAGGTGACCTATGTGTTGATCGCATAGGTTTAATTCCGTCTATTCAAATGAAAAGTTAAAAATTTAAGAGACAAAATGAAAAGCTTTAAAACAAAAGAAAAATGGTAAATTTTTAAAATCCAAGGGATGAAATAAAGAGTTTTAAAAGTTAAAAAAAAAAGTGACAATTTTTAAAGTTTAAGGGACAAAGTGAAAGAATCCTTGAAGTTTTGGCCCAATTAATATTTAGGTTGTGAGTCTAATAAAAATAATCTTACTCTGAGTACTGGAATGATGGAGTCAATGGCGTGAGGTTCTGCGGGTTAATTGATTCAATACATAGAAGATCTCTTTTGGTTCCTACCATCTCCGACTCCTTATCAAATGCACTTTCCAAATTTTCTTTGCAGAGTCTGTTGCTTCCCATTTCTCTTGTCATCCCATGTTCCAAAGCAGTGTATTCTGTAACGACAGCAACGGGTGTCTGTTTAAAAGTGAATTGTTGACTAGATTTTTTAGACATCCAGACATTTTCTTTAATGAGTTTCGGTGATTTAGTCAACAATTTATCAGATTTAACGTAAACAAAAGCCGTCTAAAGACTAAAGCTTCATGCATAATAAGAAAAACATTTGCTCATTTGAACTAATGCCGGGCCGGGCGGGAGGTGAAGGCCACAAGAGTGAAGCCAAAAAAAAAAAAAAATTGACGTGTAATGGTGAGAAACATATGGCTTAGATTACTACCTTCCTTTCTGCCATAAACATTCTTACATCCCTCACACCGACATCCACTGGAGCACCCGACGTTTGCCTTCTCAACAGCAACACACAGATATAAGCAATTAGGATGATCTTAAAAAAAGAAAATAGAAAATAGAAAGATAACAGGGAGTAATGTAGCAACTAAATTCTGACCTGATAGCATTCACAATATTTTTTTAGGCACATTGATTTTTTGCAATTACAACCCCTCTTATGTCTCGCCGAGGATGGTGTTGACCAATTTCCATCTTCCTGTTGAACCAAATACCATCATCCTGATTGCCGATAAAAAGAATACTAATAACACCATGCTCAAAAGGATCAGTAGTGAGTGAGTACCCCATGATTTGTTGGAAGCTCAGGGTTGCGTTGTACAATCTTGGGAGCAAATGCAAGTGGATTACGGGACTCAATCTGTTCTCTGGTCTCGAGAACAGTCTTTTCATATTCAGGTCTGTTAAAGCATCCTTGACAAGAACAAGGATCCGTGCAGTAGATTCCAGCAGCAAAACAATCGCAATAACTGCCAAAGAAAATAAAATAAAATAAATAATATACAAGGCAAGAAGACAAGTATTAATGTAATTTAGAACAGGCTAGGATCTACGTACAGTTTCAAGCATTTGGTTTTCTTACAATTGCAACGCTTGCATCCATCACTACCTCCAGTGCTGGTTGTTGTCTTCCTGAGAACATGAACAAACTAGCAGTCTAGAGAAAAGGATACCAAATTATGAATAGCAAACACTGGAATAAGAATATGACAATTAACCTTTTCTTTCTGGGGCTTGGCTGGTCGTGTTCCTCAAAATTGTCAGCATTGTGAGAATTGAATTTCCCATTCTCCTCAGGAGCTGCATAGTGATCTTCTGCAGTATGGTGAGACTCGTTAGTGACAGAACTTGGAACAATTAAAGCTTTATTTACGGGAACTCTGTCTTCATTACTAGCCGAATCTTTCTCAACTTCACTTGATGTCAGTGAGCAACTCTTTGTGTTGCCCACCAAATCATTGCTCGCCATGCCTGACTTCATTCCTTGTATGCCTTTGTAATGACCTGTGGACTTTTTGCCTGCAGTTCTGGTGCAACCCATCGATGCAGCATTAACAATGCTGTTCAGATGCAAGCCAATACCTAGTCGCTTAGAAGCCACTGGAGATTTTTCAGAAGACCGAGGATGCAATGAGGGAGCAGTGGATGGGGGCAAGTTAACCATGTGTCTCTCACTAGTTTCGTTTAATTCCGCATGACATGATTTGTGATCCTCCGATCCCATACCAGTGGTGGATAGTTTTAAACTCTTTACAGTATTTGCAAGATTTAGAGGACCGTCACTGCATACAGTAGCACACTGAGGAGCCTCTTCAAACTGCAGACAACGTCTAAGCACGCCATGTTGGTTTTCACTGACCTATTGTCAACAGGAAACATTCTTGAAATTTAATAAATGCTCCAGCCCACACTTGCACTTCCATGCCTCAATGAATCTTGAAATATCTTTGTAGGGGATGCAATAATGTGGGATGAATACCAAAAAATCCACCCCTAATTACTACCCACAGAATATATATGTTCTATCACAATCTATATCTCTCCTTTCTATACATTCAAAAGCACTTCTTAGATAAATTGGGTTGTATTAAATAAATTAATAAATTTACAAAACCCTCCTGGGCTCCCTGTGACTCATCTTCCAATATTTAACGACACTATTAAGACTTAACACCTGAAAGCTTAACCAGCACATGTGTTATTAATTTTCTAATGCTAGGACCAAAGACTATAGCAACCTAAAACATAGATGATAGGCTAGACAAACACCAAGTGAATTCTTTTTTCTTTTCTTTTTTTAATAAAAAAATATTGACCATCTTGTTACACCACGTCACCACTTTATGAATATTCATTGAGCCTCTAGTGTACTTTCTCCGCCATGGGGAAAACAATTTCCAATATTTTAGATAGCTGCACATTTTATAATAAGTTCCTATAATAAAAATTAGAAACACGTAAAGAATGAAGACAAGAACAAGACTTGGTGGATAGAATTCAATTGTAATTATTTTTACCTGGTCACCATGATGCATAATGTTCTCAGCCAATCCATCTGAAAACTCACTAACATCATCAATATGATCTTCGAATGTCTGAATATGAAATGGTTCAGGTGAATTTTGGGAAGTAGTCTCAGAATAATTCTGATGCCGGCATTCTATACCCTGCAACTTAAGAACTTTTTTACTAAGGAATAAAAAAATTTTCGGGCATGGACATGCACTTTTGCACACTAAATCAAGTGGTTCTATTCCAAAATTTTTCCATTTGAATAAGAAAATGAGAATGGTTACCGGAGCTTGTGAATTTTGACAATCTTCTTCAGGGACTATGGCCAGATTGATCTCAGTATTTAGACACTCATAAGATGACCATTCGCCATCCCTTTGCTCCTTTATGATTCCGACTGATTTCACATCAAAGTTTTGCTCTTCTTGAATGTCCTTTTCAGCTTGCTCCATCCCCACATTCCTCCCAGGACCATTTCTGTCATCAAGCTCTAGTATAGTATCATTCAGACCACTTTGGGAGGATTCAGCTACATTATTTGATTTTTTTGAACTTGGTGTAGCTGAATAAATAGAATTCACGCAATCCGGCCCACCAGGGTCAGCCAAGAATTCATCAACACATTCTGATGAGCTGGAATGATGAATTTCGAAAAATTCATCCACATTACATTCCTTCTGGGTCTCAGCAATTGATCCACCTTGAGATGCAGGAATGAATTTCTCTGAATCAACTGAGCCATCGACACCCTCCTTTGCTTTGTTGATATTTTGAGATGCTTCCACAATAGATAATTGCAGGGTTTGCGACCTAAAAAAGTTGTAAATTCTATGGATAAAGACTGGGAAGGCACAAAAGATCACAAAAACTAATTTGACAAAGAGCTTAATTTCAAGGACATTCAAACCTTTTCAAGATATTTGTCTCACTGGGTTGTTTTGTACGAGGTGTTTTGAACACAATAGGAGGAGAACTAAGTCTAGGTAACTCCTGTACTGCATGCGCACTACTCTTCACGGGCTTTATTGGTGATAGGTTGCTTATGTAATTGAAAAATGGGGAGTCCTGAAATCAAATTAACTAATGTGAATAAGAGGTTTATTTCTTCGTACTGTGAACGAAACCCATTTCATATAACAAGCAACAAGCTCCACAATGTAAAAGCCATTGTCCTGAATCCTGATTAATAACAACAATGGTTCCAAAAGGGTGATTTCCCTTGTTCATATTTAAGTAGAAATGATAGATGGCATACAAGATTATCTCACTAGTTGTAATCCCCCTTTTTGAATCAAAATTTTTGTGTATCAATTCTGTTCAGTGAACCCTTAAGTTGGAGCCATTGCTGCGACCAATTGGAAAGCAAAGTAGCAAAGGTTCTCTTGATAATACGATTACGAGGGGAGGGGGGGGTGGGAAAGCTCAGAAGTCAGAACAAGTCCAAATTTTTCAATTTCTAAAAGAACCAAACAAAAAATAAAATCAAAATCAAACACCTGAAGCTCTTTACAAAATTTCTGCTTCCATGAATTTAGCTATAAATTACACGATAAAAGCGAATTGCATGAAACATCCTAGGACCAAGCAACACCAAATCCCACAGACCAAATCCCACAGCAAAAAGCACATAATTACAAATTAAAATTTTTCAACTTAAGAACACTGATTTCCAACATAATCCAAAAATAAATAAATAAATAAATAATAAAATTAAGATAAGTTGAATTACTTGAACAGGTGGAGAATCTAAGCCAGTGGAGGAGGTGATTTTAGCAGTTTCAGGTGAATCCATCGCATGAAACCCTAATTCGAGCTATAGAACAAGTCTCTCTCTGCATCTTCCTCTCTCCGGCGAAACTAATTGACGAGGAAAAATGCCAAGTCTTCTTTTTTTTTTTTTTTTTTTTCCCCTTAATTAATATTTTGTCTCCCAGAGAAGGGAGAGCAAAAAAGTCGACGTTAGAAAAAAGGCGGTATTTAAAATCCGAGCGGGAATGCCACCGCTGCTGTAGCTGCCCTGCTGCATCTGGGCCGGGCCTTAACGTAACATTGAACTTGGGTCCCCAGCTCAATTCTACTCAGCTTGATGTTTTTTTTTTTTTTTTTTTTGAAAAAAATGAAACAATTGACCCAATTACGTTTATTGAATTAAAATATGACTCTAATTTGTAAAAATTCTACAAATATCTCATAATAATATCATTAAAATTATTTATATGTAATTATATAATACAATATGTAATATCATTAAGATAATTACTATATTATTAAGGACATTTTAAAGATATTTTAAATATTGTGTTAAATTTTAATTTTATAATAATAATTTGAACACGTATTGTATTTTTTTCTTTTTTTTAATAAAGGTTTCTTACTACTTATACATGGAACGTGTTTAGGATATCAGTTTCTAGCATGCAAAAGCTTTAGATTATAATTTATTTTTATTTTACATTAAAGTATTTAAAAGTTTTACATTATAACAGTTAAAACAATATAGTTGAAATGATGTTTTTAAATGAAGCAATAGTTGAATACAGAGAATGTTTGAAAATCAAGTTTCAACATTAAAGTTTCAATTGCTAAAATTTTGCTACATTATAAAGCTTTTATATGCTACAGTGTTTAAGTTTCAACTTCAAATTTTAACTTAGTTCCCAAATACTCTCACAAAGAGCCAGTTAATCAATTGTACTACTACGTTTTTCTCATCAAATTTGAGTTGCTAAGGTGCTTTAAATTCAAACCTATATTCAGAACTTGAAATAATTTTCTGTAGGCAAAAAAAAGCCTTTTTTTCCAATTCATTGTTACACTATTGTAAATAATTTTGTATGTTTTATTATATCTGAAAATGGGATTGATGTTTTAGCTACTTTACATACTATTTTTAAAGAATTGCTATTACTTATTTGACCTTTTGTCATCATTTTTTCCCATTTTTTTAAATCATTTATCCTCTAATGTTTGAAAATGCGTTCTGAACCATAAAATTTATGGTTCAACCCCTTTTTTTGTTACAATGTTTGCATTCCTAAACGGCCATTAAACTTGGGATTCAATACGTCCTTTAGTTTTCTTCTTGTTGTGTCTGTCTTCGCGTTCCCATTGTTTGTTGTCGTTTTTTTTATCATTTCACACTTTTGTTGTGGTCGTTTGTTTCTAGCTTGACTTGCGTTTATTTGTTTCCCAAAGCCATCGTCGTTCTAGAGTTTATTGGTGTTTTCCAATGATTAGAGAGTTATATTTGTCTTTTCATGGTGTGATTATCGTTGCCTAATATTGTCGTCGTTAACGTGTCGTCGTTTACACACTTTTTTCTTCTTCTTCTTCTTCTTTTATTTATTTTTCCCCGTATATTGTTACCGGTTATCAAATTTGACCGCCGTTTAACGTTTTTGTTCATGTTTATAACCGTTTGCGATAATGCGTCTCTCAATGTTGTATTCAATTAAAAGTTCTCTTCTTATCGTTTTCTAGTTCCCACTGGATTGATTGTCCGCCTGTTGTCGTTTGTATTGTAAGCGGTCGTTTTATGGTTGAAACTATGTCTCGATACTTTTGTCGTTGACATTATTGTTATTTTTTAATTGTTTGTCGTTTCGTGTAGATCTAGTGACATGCGATTTATGGGTTGGTTGATTGTCGTTCGTTTTCACTATCGTCCCTAAGGCCGGTAATATGGGTTACGGTACGATGATACGACATAAACTCAATACGTTTTTTTACAGGTTAGTGTCGGAAAATTTTACTATGGGTCATTTTAGTGTCGACCTGAAACTGACCCATCAAAAAACATATCGTGTTCGGATCAATCCGTCTGACACTAAAATGACCCATTACTAATCCGTGTTTAATTAATTAAAAAATTTAACTATTATTAATGTTATATAAGATATAATATAAGACCTTAAAAGATCAATCGAAATATAGTCAAAGTCATATATTTGTGATGTTAGAAAGTTTATTTACGCATAAAATGGAAACTAGCTTCAATAGAAATCTAGACAAAGTCATATATTTGAATGCATTCATAGGCGGGTTATGGATTACAATCGGGTCACAGGTCATTGTGTTTTGACATTGGGCATAAGAAATGGGTTGGCATGGGTCGTGTTTGTGTCAACCCATAATAAAACGGGTCGTGTTAGAGTTTAGAATTCTTCGTGTCACGGGTCGGGTTAGTATCGACCTAATTTTTATAAAAATTGACCCTAACCCAACACTAAGCTGACCCGCCTATACGATTTACCACCGCTAATTGTCCCTGTTTTAGTTTTCGTCATTTCAAATGTCAATTGTAGATTGTTTTTGGTTGTGTCAGTTGGTTGTCAATTTTTCCTTCGTTTAACTTTTTATTGTGAATTTGATGTCGTTGGTTAGTGTAATATCATTTGTTTAACAAGATATTTAAGAAGTGTGATTAAAACCGTGGTTGTGGTTCAAAATGTTGTAACATATAAGAATTTTACATTGTAGCAATTTTTTACTATAGCATGTAAGAACTTTACATTATTTAGTAACCACAACTATACTTTTAACCATAGTTGCTAAAACCCTATAAAAGTATTGTTGTTTTTATGTTGAACGTCAGCGGATTAGTTGGTCATTTAATTCCTCTCGCTGGCGATTTCTCAATATTTTTCTTTTTAAGGGAAGAACAAATTTTAAAATCTTGATTTTTTGTTCATATTTTTTTAAGAAAATACAAGTTATGTCACACTTTTAAAAAATACATTTATTAATGCCACATTTTAAAAATTATGTCACACTACCATTTATATTATATGTTTAAATTATGTCACACTTGAACATGTACAAGTTTTTGAATAAGTTTTAAAAGATGGTGTTTATAAAAGACAACTATCACAACAAGGAATAAAATAGTTCAATTAAACATCAAGTTGCATTCTTTTCTGAGCTTCAGCACATAAATCTCGTCGAAGATTATAGGATGTTGCATTCAAGGGGATGAGAATATGTTAATATATGAATGAGTACATGCCCAACAAAAGTTCAGAGTTTTTCATTTTTGGTTTGTGATCAGGTATGTCTTCGGCCTTCGCCTGAAGAATGTCCTGCTGTTTCAGCTAAACGATTATCTTTGAGCGACCGGGGACATTGTCCAACACAAGATATAAATCTATTACTCACTGAAATCGATCCTAGATAGCTATTGATTTTTGTGTTGTGCAACAATATTGTAAACTAAGCATATGCGAACATATATATTATCAAAATTAAAAAACTGTGTATAGACAAGACGTTTTACTGTAACATGTGAGAGTTTTACATTGTAGTATTTTTTTTATTGTTACTATAACGTGAATGCTTTACACTATTTATAACTGAAAAAGTGGTTCCCACTATTTTTTTCAAACAGGGGTAAGACTTTAATTTGGCAGTAACCAAACAGTTGATATATATATTTTTTAATAAAGTGCAAAAAGGAATATCAAAAGTTACCGTCACATCTTAAATAACCTGTCACCCGTTAGCAATCTTATCCTATATTGGTACTGTTTGGGAGGGATTCTTAAAACTGTTTTTAGCTTTTAGAGTCTAAAAGTTGCTTCTTTTAAGTATTTAGGTGATCTGTTAAAAATGTCTTGACTCTCTAAAAGTAATTCCAGTTAAAGTCATAAAATATAGCTTTTTCAAAAAAACACCTATAAAATAAACCATAAAACATGTAGCAAGAGTTTTCAAAGGACATTATAAACTTCACTATAACATTTTATTACCTACTAAAATATTTTAAAACTATTTTGACATATTTAAACTCTTTTAAAAATCTATTTCAAAACACTTATTAAAAAGCCACAGTTTTTATTTTTCTTTTTGTATTAGCTAAAAGCATGATCAAAAAATATACCAAATGGCTCATAACTTGTATTTATTTTATTATTAAAATAAGATAAAGAGATAATAAAAAATAGTTTCTGAGACAATAAAGAAATAATAAAAAATAGTTTCTGAGACAATTCCAAAAAGTAAAAGGGCGACACAAAACATGAAAAGTGACTGAGCACAATCCTAATATTGCAAATCAAGCGAACATGTTCAACCATGGCAAGATCTACTCCTAAAGCACAACCAAATAGTTGGTAGTAATATAGGCGGTCTTATATTTTGTATTCAAGGTTATCAATAAATATATCTTCTTATGTCATTATGCATTGGCCTTTCAGATGACAAGGAGAAATTCAATTTATGCGTTAAAAAAAAAACCCTAAAAATTACACTACATATGTTAGAGTAGAAATGTATTCCTGTTACTTAATGCATAAATTTGCTCTTCACCTAATCGACTTGGTAAAAGTCCCACCTTCAAAATGGACTTAGCCTATGTGTTGGCCCAACCTGGCCCCCACCCTATTTCTTTCGAAAAAAATTATAATATATTATCAAATTATGGTTATGAAATTATAATTTAACACAATATTTATAATATCTTAAAAACATCGTTAATTATTTTATTTTAATGATATTATATTGTACACTATATAACTACATTGTAAATGATATCATTTTAAGACATGTACGTGGAATATTTTTAAACTGGAGTAATATTTTAATTCACTAAACATAATTGGTTCATTTGTCTCATTAACCACATTTCTTTCCCACTCTTTCCTTCGAGTCTCTCACTCTTTACTCTTGTTCTCTCTCGTCCCTCCTATCACCGCCACCGATGAGATTTCAGGCAAGACGCACCATTTAACAAGGAATTCCGCCACCCAAATCCTCAACCCTGTAATCTCATCATTTCGCGAGTTCTTTTATTCGATTGTGTTTCCTTTCCTTGAGCTCTACAAAAAGTTCCAAAAAAATCTTTGCTAAAAATGCCAAAATTTTGGACTTTATATATTCCTGCTGCGTTGGTGGGTAAACGTTCACTCGTTTGGCTAAATACATAATACACATCCTTTGATTGATCTCTCACTCGTACTCAAAATTTACTCAATTTAGAATTTTAAATTTGAGTCTAAAATTCCCTTCTTTTTTTTTTGTTTTTCTTATCATTGCTGTTTTTATCTATTGCTTGAATATGTTATTATTAGTCTAATAATGATTAGTTTAGTCCAATAAATTACTCAATCAGATTACCCCCTGTTTGGCAGTGGTTCTAACCACTCAGTTCCCACCACAAACTCAGTTATGAACAGTGTAAAGCTTTTACATACTACGATAATAATAAAAAAAATTGCTACAGTATAAAACTCTCACATGCTACAATAAAAGTGGTTCTAATCACGGATTCCCACCACTCTTCCAAACACCCTATAAATTACTCTATGAAGGATGTCTTGCAGTTAAGTATTGTAAATTATTTTCTTACAAGTGTGGCTGCATGATAGTCCGACACAGAAGGTGTAAAATTCATATACCTCACTCAAGTGCGAAAGAGGAAGTTAATTTCTTACTAGATCGTGGATCTTGAGTTTTTAGAAAAATAAGTTGTTGTATTGTTCAATGTTTTTTTTTTTTTTGAAAGTCTTTTTTTAATTTTTATTTTTTATGAACTAATGTGATTTCTAAGTTTCTCTGATGATTAAATTACTACATAGTATAATTAAGTTGAAGCAAGACTGCATACTAATGAATGTGATTGCTCCCCCTTACATGCTTCAATGGCATAACATACACACTCTCTCTCCTTTTTTTCCCTCAAAGAAAAGGAAATCAGGTGGCGCACCTCATATCTCCATCTCAATTTCGACACATTGGTAGTCTCAAGGATCACCGAAGATTGGAAGGGGTCTACTAAGTTTCTACATACGAGACCTCAAAAGTCCCCATTGTTCACCACACAAGGTCGAGGCACCCAATCTCTACCTCTGGTATACTAGTGGTAACCAAGGCACAAATGAGTTGGGCAAAAAATCAAACTTATGTTGGGAGTATGAGGAAGGCTGGCTGACATCCCTTAACCACTAAACCATAACACTCGATGGTTGGCATAATATACATTTATTGTGCAATACTAACATAGATTATTACAAGTGATCAGAAACAACACCGCAGACAATTCTACGAATTTTTGTAGAGAATACCATGGACAACTACCGTTTAACAAATACACCTTAAACATTTTTTGTTTAATATATCTGAAGAGATTATGTGGCATGTGCTTAACCTTCATATTTTAGATCTATTTTATTGATCGATTGAGTCTTATGTTGAGATTGGTTTTTTTTTTTTTTTAATTAAGCTTTATGATGTGCTAATCCTTAATAATATTCAATGCTATGCTTTATAAGTTATGGTGCTCAACACTTGTAGTTACTCTAAGCAATTTTCATTTGGGTTTAGAGTAATCTTATTAGAGATTACAAGTGGCGAGAAAAACGAGATGGGTTTCTATGAAAACCACTATTACAATGTATCACAAAAGAAAAGAGAAGAATAAGAAGGTGGAGGAATAGAGCATTCTCATTTTTTAGGAAATGTCAGAGAAAAAGGACAACTTATACAAGGATGGCGCTACAAAGGGTTTGAAAGAAAATACAAATTCTCTAATTAACTACACTTTTTACAATTCTATCCCTCAATTCTTTGATACTTGAAACACCCGTTATTTTAACGGGTATGATTTTTGATAAAATCATATAAATAAATATGTCATTTTAGCATTTTTACTAAGTCTCCGTAGTAAATATTTTAAATCTACCTATCACTCACTTATATCAGCCTTGTCCCACTACATTAATGCTCAATTAAATAGCATCCTTATCATTTAGAGACATAGAATTAATTCACCTCAACTACCAGGGGACATCGATATGTTTTCTCAACCACATTTTTAATGCTTCCTTTATCTTCTTCTACAACATACCCCATTTGTCCCCTCAATTATGTTGACATTATTTGCTAAAAGTCTCCGTGGGAGACATGATAACATTTTCTTTTAATGCTCATTTAATTCTATCCCGTTCCTCAATTAATTTGATGCCT